>CAUYQV010011461.1:0-10406 GCA_963574575.1 Galagoides demidoff
GGATGGGGCTGAAATGGCGTCATCCTGCCGCTAAGGACGCCACTGTTGCTGCACTGGCGTCCCCCCAAGCTGGCTCTCCTCTCCTCGCACCCGCACCACAGAAGCACAGAACAGCACCAGCCCTTTCCCCCTCCACTTACCTCAAGGAGATACCCAAGAATCAGGACTCCATAGGTAATAAACCTCCAGATCTCGGAGTGGGTGGGTGGGGACTCCTTGGAGTTCAATGTTGCAGGTGGGGAATATATACAGATTTATATAGTTTTACAGTTTTATGCCTGGCCGGAGGGTGCCGTGGCACACCAGCAGGGGTAGGAGGTCCAGCTTTTAGGGGGTCTCTCCCGTGGAATAGAGTGGGAGGAAGTTTGAACTCTGCTAACTTGTTTGCATGGAGTAAACTGCGAGCCCTTGTTGTGGGGGAGGGGACTCCCGTCCACTTGGTGGTGGATTTTGTACCTTTTGGTTGTATTTTTGGGGTTGCAGCTTGCCTCAGGAAGGTTGAAGTGTGCTCCTCCATCTTCTCTCTTGGCTCTGCTCCAAACCATCAGCTAATTTGCTAAACTTCTGTCCTTTCAGCCTCCTTCTGGACGGGAGATTCTGTAAAAAGCTGGCTCCAGTCCGCCATCTTGGCTCCATTAATACAACTTTTAAAGTTACTTTGCCTAAATCTGGCCATATTTTAGAGAAGAGAAAAACCACAGGCCATGAACCTCGAAATTTAACATGCCACATAATTTTGGTCTCTGTATGTTTCATCTTATATTGAAATAATTAAAATGATCATATATACTCTCAGCCTTTATTTAGTGTGACAGTGTATCTAAAAGAGATGTCAACTGAAATTGTGATTATATGCAAGGTTATTTTTGGTTTGTTGTTTGTAATGTGAAATCTCAATTTCTGTTTAGTATGGTTTCTTTTCCTTTTTTTTTTTTTTAAACAAGGGCCCTTTAATAGTTTGGGGGGAATTTATTTTCATTTTTTTAATTGCAAATAGAAATAAGAGTTCCATTTGTAACCATTTCAAGTGCACAATTCCCTGGCACTATGTACATTCACAATAGTGTACAAACATTGCCAGAACAGATTAGATTTTGTATTTTGTGCATAGCATATTATAAACAAGTAAATTTATTAAGCAATGCAGATTTCTTTCTCAAATCACTGACCAGAATCTCATATGTGAACATTTCTATAATTTGTATAATAATTATAAGTAAAGGACAGTGCTCATATGTAATTATAGTCAATCTGAAGCCTCTTTATAATTTTTTCAAACCTCCTAAGCTTTATATTCTAAAGTAAATTTTCTATTTATAACTCAATATTTTCTGTAATCCTTTCAATAAACTTAGTAATAACATTTTCAAAGCATGATTTTTCATATCTATCAATTGATAGGGTTATATCATTTTTTAAAATTATTAGTCCAAACTTTATTCTACATGTATTTATTCCTTTCCATTATTTTCTTTTTCTTCTGCAGAAAAAAGGCTCTAACAAGACTGATCAGGATATTTCATGATAAATTCTTTGCTGTTGAAAAGGCTAATTTTAAGTTTTCCCACATTCCATTTTTTTTTCTATGACTTCTTTGATGGTAAATGAGATCTGTCTTCTGATTAAAATATTTCCCATGTGTGTTACATTTATTTTGCTTGTCTGTTGTATGAATTAAATAACGTTTAAGAAGATGTGACTCCTTGATAAAGTCTTTGTTACATTATCTATACCTGTATGGTTTCTCCCCTATAAGAATTCTAGCATGTTTATGAAAGGATGAACTACACGTGAAGATTTTCTCTCATTCCTTACATTCAAATGTGTCCTCAAGTGTATGAATGTGATTTCATATTCACATGAATTTTACCATACTGGCTACATCCATAAGGTTTTTCTGCACTGTCAAGTCTCTGGAGATGGGCTTTATGCATAAAAACTTTCCCACAATCATTACACACAAATGGTATCCCTCCATTGTGAATTTTATTTTTTGAAACGGAGTCTCACTATGTTCCTCAGTAGAGTGCTATTGTGTCACAGCTCACAGCAAACTCAAATCCTTGGGCTTAAGCGATTCTCTTGCCTTAGCCTCCCAAGTAGCTGGGACTACAGGCACCCGCCACAACATCCGACTATTTTTGTTTTTGTTGTTATTGCAGTTGTCATTGCTGTTTAGCAGGCCCAGGCCGATTTGAACCTGCCAGCCCCAGTGTATGTGACCAGTCCCCTAACCACTGAGCTATAGGCACTTAGCCTCCACTGTGAAATTTTTGATAACCAGAAAGGTTTCCCTTACCACTAAACATCTTCCTATAACCACTGCAATAATAATTCTTTTTTCTTGTATACTGTTTTCATTTCTAAAGAGATGAAACTCATATTGGATAGCCTCGTCATATTTTTTGTATTCTTAAGAGTTTCCTTCAATATATCCTTTATTACAACCAAGTAATTATTGATTGGGTTACAAACTATTTCCATTTGTTTCATCTTGATGTTGTTTTTGTCTTGAAGAAGTAACCTTTGGACTCAGATTATAATTTTTAACTCTTTCCATTGACACTGTTCTATTGAAGGTGAACATATCTTGGTTCAAAAACTTATCTTTGCTTCCTTCTTGTCTCTGTAGCTTACTGAATTGGCAGACAACACCTGGATAGTTCCAGTGTGAGTTCTCTCCTCCACACCTTCCTTCTCTCACAGTGAGTTGCCTTTACCATGCTGACTAATCACATAGTACCACCCCCTCCATCCTGCTGTAATACTCATCTCTTTTAAAAATACATCTCTATGGCCACAGTCCTTGAGGGCCCCATCATCTGTGGCCCTAGTTTGGCCTTTTGTAGATTTTAACCAGAACTTCTGGAAATTGAGACAAGGCAGAAAGATATAATTACAGTTCTCCTAAAATTATACTTCCTTTCCAGGAACCAATAAGTTGATTGTTGCTCTTCAATTTTCTCCAACCCCTTCAAGGTCCCTTACTGCACAGCACAGAGCCATGCTAAGGAACATGGAGAGCTTCCTGGTCTTAGAATGTTCTGTAATATTACTTTGTGCACTCGAAAAGTTGCATAATAATATGGTATACCTAAGATTATTTTCTGAAATAAAACCTCAACTGTAGCTGCAGAAATAGAATTGACTATTCTTTTTGTCTTTCTCTTGAATTCAATAAAAACACATCAAATGCAAGAAATATTTACATTTTCTAAAGATACAGAATTTATATCATTAATTTATTCATGTGGTTAATCACTTATGTGCCAACATTATTGATTGTCTAATCTGTGTAAAACATGAGGAATACTAAGTTAAAAGAACATCTCTACCACTAAGAATCATACAGTCTATTTCTTCCACAAAATTGCTTCAACAAAGAAGCTATTTTGAAGAGAAATACATAGATCATAAAATCAGATGAAAGTTCACAGATGAGAAAACTGAGCACACACATGTTAGGTACGTTTCTAAAATCTCAGAGCCGGCAAGTGGGGGAATAGGTCAAGAAGGTGGGTTGCCAGGGTCTTGACTTTGGGACACATATAGAAAAGTTGGAAACGGCAATAGATTATAAGTTGCACATTAGTGTGAGAATTTCATTGTGTTTCTGAGAGGTGCTGTGCATAGCAGTACATGATCTAATTTATATTGCCATCTGGAGGATCTACTAATATAGGGGCAGAGAAAGACAGGGGGATCAGTTTGGAGGCTATTGAACAATGTAAGGGATACATTATGAGAGTCAAAATAAGAGAAGGGTTGAGGGAAAGAAGGTGTAGATTTTAGAAATATATAGATTTGGACTATATGTAGAAAGTGGGAATGATTAACCAAGCTGCCAAATGCCTCATTCTCTAAAGACAACGTAGGTATGTTTATTCTAAAAGAGTACTCAGTACTTTGATTTAAATCGGAGTGTCTACCATTTCTTACTGATTATTATCAGGAAATTATTGCTTCTTAAGGGTCAATATAAATGCTAAGATAGTTATATACCATAACTAATATTTAAAAGTCCAAATTGGTGTTTTCAGATTAAAGCATGTGTTCAATACAGTCATGATTCTAAATCAAGTAACTGTAATAATAAGTCAAAATAAGTAATTTTACAGTTTATTATTTGGTTGTTTGTATGCTTTTTCTAGTCAAAATTATTTAATTCTGAATGTTTTGACATTATCCAAAATACTTGTAGGGGATGGAGATTTGTAACATCACATTTGTCTTTGTTTTGTTCCCTATAAAGAATTTTTATTTTGCAGTAGAAAAAAAAAAGTCTTGTTTGACAATTAAGTTTCTAATTCAGAGCAAGGAAGAGTTATACACGTTGGACTCCAAATCACTTTGAAACTTACATTCTCTATTTGTGATAAAGCTTGTGGGACCTATCTCAACTTGTTGTTTTCAATCATAGTTATAAATAATTGAAACTTTCATGTCTACGAATAAGTGGCTTAAATTCATATGGAAACTATCTCAATTCTTAGTTTTTTATTGCATTTTCTATAATGCATTTCCTAGAACGTTTCCTGTAATATTCTCTTATTTTTTAAAATACATATTAAAATAGTTGCATTATTAGTTTTTATCAATCCACATAGCCAAATACACTCAGAAAAAATGAACAAATAAAATAATAATATCAAGTGCCAGCACAATTTAAAGTGAGAAATCTCTTTTCTCTTAATTTGAAAAAAACTGTATTTTTCATTTTAAAGAAATTATATTTGTACAAAAACATGTTCACTTTTGTTTAGAATCATATGTATATATAAATATACAATATGTAATTATATATGTGTGTATATTTATGCCTATAGAGAAATCATATGTATTAACATTTAAACATTGTTGTAGAGTGAGGCAACTTATATGAATTAAAAAAGAAAACAAATTTCTGATTTGTTCTAAATATACCCTAAATATACCCTAAGTGGACCATGTAGGTAGGTTCACAGCTGATGTAAAAGAACCCAGGCAATGTGCAGTGGAAAGACAATATGAAAGACTGAAGGCTCTTAGGGTATATTTGTTCTAAATATACCCTAAGGTATATTTGTTCTAAATATACCCTAAGACTTATTCTCAAAAATCATATCTACAGGGTGGACATAAAGTTTGTGTGCAATTTAACGTTACAACTCCTTTATGATTTTTTTTATTAAATCACAGATGTGTACAATAATGCAGTCATGGGATACAATGTGCTGGTTTTATATACAATTTGTAAAGTTACAACTATTTTAAGTTGCACATGAACTTTATGTCTACCCTGTATATTTAGGAAATAACATTTTAGAGTAATTCATCAAATTTTTAAAGATTAAGAGTATTCATAAACAAATAAAATGATGCAGGACAGTTCTCTAGGTTGCCTGGGACAGACTAAGTTCTTAACTCCTTCTTATTTTCCTCCTAATTAACTGGAGAAGGTGCTGGGAATATTCTAAGACAATAGAAAAACTGAGTAGAACAGCCCCAGCTCTGTCCCAATCCCCACGGAAGCAGGATGTCCTTAAATGCCTTAGTCCAGCATTTCATGTTGTGTCTAAAGTATGTACATCTAACCCAAGTGTTTTGCCTTGTGAAATCCCTCATCTGCACTGTAACTAGGCCACATTCAATTTAGACTCTATGTGCCTCAGGCAGATTTCCTGAGCTTTAGATAGTCTGCTGGCCCTGAATCCTAGGCTGCTGCTGTCCTGTGCTACCAACCTATAAGTAATAAATCTGCTTTATGTAACTTGTTGCTTATAAGTGTATTTTATGTCACAAGGAGACTCAGACATATTAGTAACCAATGCACAGTAAACTCGCATCACAGATAGAGTTTGGCAAATGTACACTTCAGATTATTGGAGCATAAATTACGCATGTGTGTATACACCCATATATATTATCTTGAATGGATTTCTTCAATGAATATTATTAAATCATAGCGATGACCACAGGATATTATTTTCAATGACTTACTCATCTGTCTCCCCCACTAGAAGGTAATATTATTATTATGTCAGTATCAAGGACTGAAAATTTTATTCTTCAACTTCAGATCATCAAAGAGGGTGATGGACACAGAGACTGTAATAAACACTCAAGGATCCTCTTTGAATGAATGCAGGACTCAAAGCATAAACCTTAAGGAAAATATTGGGGAACTTCCTCTATGCCATTGTGGACCATGTAGGTAGGTTCACAGCTGATGTAAAAGAACCCAGGCAATGTGCAGTGGAAAGACAATATGAAAGACTGAAGGCTCACATTTTTAGTTGCTCAGTTAAAAATATTACAACTAAAATCCACACATAGCATCTTACTGGACAGTAAGTTATCAATAAACATGTGAATATTTAAATGCTATGCTATTGTCTTATCAAGTACCCTAAAATACATGGGTTAGAATTTATTTCAAAGAACTAGTTAACAACAAATATTCATTCAAAATATTGTCACCAAAGGAATGACTATTAGAATACAAAAAGTAATTGGGTAGAACATTTTAAGATGATTTGAAGACGTCAAATGTGTTGAAAATTTGTTGCACAGAGATTAAGAAAACAGGCTTTGCCAATGAAGCTCAGATCAAATCTTGGCCCACTTAGGACAACTCTGAAGACTATAAAAACTTGAGAACTCCATGTGGGGTAAGCTGGAGATGTTATTATGTTAACAGGAAGCTTGACCACCTCTGCCTTTGTGGCCCTTTTTTCATCCCCTCCCACCCACAGGTGCTAATCTCCATAGCACACCTGTACACAATCATCCTGCATGTCGACTTCCAACTCAGAGTCTGTGACAGTCAGTGTTAGACATGGTCTGATTCAGAAGGAATCAAGGCAATACACAGAGTTGCATAATTTGCCATGTATTTGGCAATAAGAAACTTACTGGTGATTGGTAGACATAGCCAGTGGAATTTGGTCTAATTGTTGAAGCTTATTAAGTTGAGGCAATATACCTTTGGTAAAAACATATCCATGGTAGGGGAGGACATTCTAAATGAGGGTCACCTGTACTGTGAAGGATAATAGGATCCCTTATAATATTTAGGTAGCTTTAGAATATAGATGGGAACAATTTTCATGGTACACAGCAAAGTACAAGTGGCTAAGAGTCATGGGAATGACCTCGAAGAAATTTATTGATGTTCAATAGAATACAGAAACTCTATGTCCCGGGCTTTGGTGAGTACCCCAAAAGAGAATTTCTCTAGCCAGTCAGTGAGAAGATTAGGAGGGCTGACAGGAAGAATTTCAACACAATATCATAATTCCTTGCCCAATTTCTGAACTGGAGTTAGGTTTGGGACTCAGATCTAATGGCTGAAGAAGAAACTGGTTCCCCAAGGAAAAGAAACCTATGAAACCACAACAAAGTTTACCCAATATTGATTCCCACAGTATTTTCCCACATGGACAATGACAACAATATTTAACTGTATGCAAGGAGAGTGGGGAATTCTAAGCATGTTACTGGAAGGAGGGGCAAGAGCAGGGAACAGCTCAGGAAAGTCTAATCTATGATGCATCAGTGGGAGAAGAGATGTGATGTGGACTTGTGGCAAGCGTTGGTGAAACAATCAGACAGACCATCTTGGGGCTTGGGGTTAAAGTGGGGCCATCCGAGCCTGAGATTTAAACGCATTTTAATAACTACTCCCAGCATGCTACTGGGTCCTAATGGAGGAATAGTCAATCATGGATACAAAGTGACCATGTGGTCAAAACTCCCTTTCATTAGCTGAGTTCTATCAAATATTGGGTCATGAGATTGTATGAACCCAGCAACAACCCACTGAGAGATGAATCAAACATAATCAGGACTGGAGGGAATAAGCCAGACCTCCATGTCAGCCATTGCTATATCAACAGTCCTGTTGTTCCCCCTCAGCTCACACTTATGGCTGCATGAATCTCTCTTATGAGTAGCTAATACTCGGGGAAATTCCATATTTTTTAATACATTGGTCAGCTTCATACATGGGTAGGAACCATATGTGGAAGGCAGATACGCCAGTGGCACAGAGCCATTCATCTAAACAGCCACCTTGGTTACTCAGAAAGAGGAGAAATCTGAGTTTAAAAATACATACTAACACATAGGCAATGTTTCCATTTATGCCCAGTGTTTGTTGATTTTTCTGCCTTGATGATCTATTTTGTCTGTTTCCTTTTCATCTGGAACTTCTTCCCTCAGCTCAAAACACATTGGGGTTCACTTCTCTGCAGGAAACTTTGCTGATCAGTATCCAGAGGGAGAGATATTCTTCCTTTTGTCTCGTGCAGATAGGTCCCATTGTGGTGTTGCTTGCAGTTTGGGTTGGTTGGACCTCAGACCCCTGACAGAGAGTCAGAGAGTTCTGGTCCCAGCAGTGATGGGCTGGATTATGTAATCCCTGCTTCCCAGGCTCCTGGCTGTTGTGCCTGAGTCCTGGGGAAACCAGAGACTGAGCTGGCAAACTTGCTCTCCAGTGCCCCCTGGGCTCAGATGCCGGGAGTGATACAGAGAATTGGGGTACTGTCTTTCTCCAGGAGAGAACGCTCAGGCAGGGGAAGGATGTATACAACTGCGAGCCGGAGACAGCACAGTTGGGCCCAGAGTTTTGAGAGTGACAGAGGCAGGCAGCTGGGGGCCACATACGCTCTTCACTCTCCCTCTTTTGGCAATGCCAGAGCTCTCTGTCCTTCATGAGCCAAAACATGCCCGGATTCCCAGATCCCACCCTGGCCTGGCTGCAGAAGTGGTAGAGGCAGCTCCCTGCTGTGTGCAGGGCTACCAAACCGGGTGTGGCTGAACTGCTCCAGAAGGGGAGGTGTGGATGCGTGAGGGCCCCCCCGCCCCCCAGGGAGAGCAGCCTCCTCACAGAAGGGACATGCTGTCTGCAGCTCCGGCAGAGGCCTGCTCATGCCACCTCTCCTCACGGGTGGCAGCAGCTTTTGTCCTTGGGCACCTGAAGGCACCATCTCTCTGCTTCTTTTCAGCTTCAGCAAGGGAGTGAGCCCCAAGCCCAGCGGGAGACTGGGCGTGACAGCTGTTCTGTCATCAGTGGGGCCGCTGCTCCCAGATGCGCTGGCCTAGTGGCCCCATGTGGAACACATTAGTCCAAACCAGAAGTAGCCTTTCACTGCTACCCCTGTGGTCCTGGGCAGGGTAGGGGGCGAAGGAAGAGATGGCCCCAAATGGTGGGGAGACTTTCCTCTGGGAGGGGCGCAGACGATACTGGATCACAAGCCAGGGGCCGTGTAGTGCAGGGGTGTCTGTGCTTCATCTTCCTCTGCCCTGATCACATTTGCAGCACTTCTCAGTCCCCTGGTGGCAACCTTACTCCCAACCCCGTAACCGCAGGAGCACGGCTACTCTCCTGGGCTCTCCTGTGCCTTTGTGTTTTTGCCAGTTCAAGTGAAGGCCGGGAGTGTTCCTGTGGGACTCAGTCACAGGCAGTCTGAGGGTCTGTGACTTCTTCAACTCTAAAGAGGCACCAGCGTGTGCTCAGGGAATATGCTGAGCACTGTCTCAGCGAAGGTTCGTAGTGAAGGAACGTGACTCTGCAAGGGTTTGCAGCCCGATGCTCTGTTTCTGAAAACCCTCAGTTCTCCAATGGCAGCAGCGCCTGGAATTGTCAGGGCATAGGGCTCTCCAACAGATGGGGAGTGTTCAAACCCCACAGGTGCAAGAGGAGAAAAGTGAACATCCCATCCAGCCATCCCACCAGGCTCCCAATCCCTCAGGGCTTGGTCTCCTTCCTGTTCTCCCCACTTCTTCCCGTGGGACCTCTGGTAAGAGTGGGCTCTGCCTCCCCTTCCCTCAGTATTTCACCTGGGTTTTGCTTTCTTACCTGAAACTTCTGCGTCTATTTGAGACAATCTATTGACTGACGTCTCCAGCTGGCCATCTGGCCCTTCTCTCTTCTCACAGTGTTTGATATAAGATTTTCATATTACATTTAAAAAAAAAACCACATTGTATCATCCATGAAAATCACCTTAAGAAATCCATTAAAAATATAACTGTTCAATAAAACTACAAAGCAAAAAAATGTGGTGTGAGATGCAGATTTTGACTGATACCTTTTTCCTTGTTTTAAAATGTGAAGAAAAGGAGGTCTACATAGGGTTGTGATACTTCATTTTCTTCTTTCGAATCCTGCGATGGTGGTAAATTCACAGGACTAGACTCTGGAAACATTATGCAGATGGATGTTTTTGATCTTGCTGTAATTTCAGGATAGCCCTGATGCTTATGTTAGAACTAAAACAACACATTTATTTTACTACACTAAAATTGAGTAATTGTAACATTTCTTAAAAGTTAAGCTATTTATTCCCTAATATTGTTTTGCTGGCTGAGTAGAAAATTGCTCATATTCTTGTACACAGAGAATGTGCAATAACTTATTTGGC
>CAUYQV010011468.1:0-13428 GCA_963574575.1 Galagoides demidoff
ACTCTCTAAGAGTAGAACCAGAATGTTTTAAAACTATAATTGAGAAAATGACATGAAGGCTGTGTTGATCAGTTTGATGGAAGTATTTCAGATTGCATGTGAAAACCCCACACTGTACCCCAGAAGTGTATTAATGTGTACATAGTTATCATTCAATAAAAAAATTAAAAAAAAAAAAAGAGGGAACAGTAGTTTGGGTTCCTGACTCCTTCTTGATAAATCTGAAGGAATTACAACAACCAAAGAAAATCATACACCAAAAAAATTAACACCCCCACACACACACAAAAATTATTAAAAATCCCCAGGGACTTTGAATTGTGCCACCAACCCATCATAACATGAGTGGGAGTGTGAGGATTTGGCATGTTGGTGGGAGACAATATTTCAAGAGAAAGCCATGGGGGGCAGAAGGAAGCAGTGAGAATACAGGTTGCAAAGAAATGTGCATTCAGCCCTTAACTCTGCTCGCACTGTGGTGAGAAAAAAAAAACCTTCATCCTCAGGCCCGGAGTAACAGCCAAGCTGCCAGCAAGAGAGAGCAGGGCCAGCAACTCCAGGGCCCCGGGCAGTGAGGACCCGCGGAGAACAGCCCGGCGCCCCGGCTAGACCCAGAGAACCAAGCCTGAAAACCGGCTGCTGAATTTAGCATCAAAGAAGTCACCAGTGAGCTTAATTATTTTTTATAATAATCATATAAAAACCCTCTCCCCTAAAAAGAAAAAAAACCCTCTCCCCCAAGTTTGACTCTAAATGAAGTAGTAGCAGGAAAGAAAAATGGGAAGGTCTATTAGTAGAAGGAAAAAAGAATGACGTGAACCGAAGGAGCGCTGCGGGAGCAGCGCCAGAGAGACCAGCAGGAGGGTTCTCCGGAGTGGAGGGGCGGACCGGACCTCAGCTGGGTGCAGACGGCTCAGCCACCATTGCTATACGGGGTCCCCTGAACACAGAGTCAGAGGCAAGAAGTTCGTGCAGGTCATTTGTTAATGAATCCTAGAAAATAGAAGTGAGTAATTGAAAAAAAGAAAAAAAAAAATTAAGGGGGGGAGATGTTTAAAAAAAAAACAACTAATTTAAGGAAGGTTAAAAAATCCAATAAAGGCGGTACGTTAAGCCAGTTACCAATTGCGGAAACTAGGGCTCAGTTCAAGCAACTCTCAATATCCATGCAGAATGGACAATTCCATCAGAATCGTCTCACTGAACAACAAAGAAGTTGAGACAGCCCATCCACTAGTGGTGCCGGGACTTCCATTTGAGAATTAACTCCTCCACATGCCCTATTTTGAAGGAAGTAATTTTAAAGATTGGCTGAAATTTAAATTGAGGAAGGAGGATATTTGAGAGACAGTTAAGAAATACTAGGGTTGGATAGAATTGTTATAAGGAATTTAAAATGTAGGACATAGTTCTGAGAGCATGGGAGATTTGAAATAAAATTCTGGACATGTTGACATTACCGTGTTTAAAAGAACAGGGGTAGGATAGTAAAAGTGAATGACTAACGCAGAGTGGGAGACATAGTCAGTGGAGAAACAGCGGTTACACAGACAAGCCACTGCATTGAAAGGTTATTATCTACTTTAAAATTAAATCCCCAAACATCAACATATGGGGTGTGTTGGGGAGACCAACAGTGAGCTAGCACTAACCCTTCAAATAAAAGAAGTAGAGTAGGATTTGGTGCAATAAGAAAAGACAGCGTGGGCCCGGTGCCTGTGGCTCAAGTGGCTGAGGGGCCTGCCACATACACCTCAGCTGGCCGTTCAAATCCAGCCTGGGCCCACCAAACAATGATGCTCCAACTAAAAAGTAGCCGGCATGTGGCTGGCACCTGTAGTCCCAGCTACTTGGGAGTTGGAGGCTGGAGAATTGTTTGAGCCCAGGAATTGGAGGTTGCTGTGAGCTGTGATACCATAGCACTCTACCCAGGGTGACAGCTTGAGGCTCTGTCTCAAAAAAAAAGAGAGAAAGAAAGAAAAGACAGTGTGCAAAGACATATCACAGGGTTGAGAAATTGTTTACAGCTACAGGAGCAGAGTGCTAATAAAAACAATAGTGGCATTTGTGTTGGCCTTATTATTCTTTTAAATTTTCTCCAGACATAATTGCTTATCATGAAGGAATACTTCATCCTCAGGCCCGGAGTAACTATCCTACTCTTAGCACAGTGGGGTTATTTTAGGGGCCAGGAGTGTGGAGATGCTGTTACAAGGCAGGAGAGAGCTGCACAGAAAGTGGTGTCGAGGGACCTGCTGGAATTAGAACCTGGGAGAAGTTAAGAAATCTAAGCTTTTTATTTATTTATTTATTTATTTAAGACAGAGTCTCACTCTGTCATCCTGGGTGGACTGCTGTGATGTGGTATCATAGCTCACAGCAACCTCAAACTCTCTTGTGAATTAATGATCCTCTTGCCTCAGCCTCCCAAGTAAATGGGACTATAGGTGCCCATCACAATGCCCAGCTAGTTTTTCTTTTTTCGTTAAAGATGGGGTCTCATTCTTGCTCAAGCTGGTCTCCAACTCCTGGGCTCAAGCCTTCCCCCTCCTCGGGCTTCCAGAGTGCTGGGATTATAGGCGTGAGCCACCACACCCAGCCTAACCTAAACTATTAAAGAAAGAAAATCAGCAACTTAAAGTTGACCCATAAAACAGTACCAATAAATAGTACTCCAGAAGTTTTGGTAGATGAGTTCTGCCAGTCTTTTGAGAACCCAACGATCCCTACTTGATAAACATCATTCCAGAGAGCCAAACGAGAAAAGTTTCCCTCAAATAGGTGAGTATTATAACAGAGAGAAAAACCTAGGCAAATCTAACTTTTCAAATTAGATGCAAAAATACTATAATGAAATTAGTGACCTTCATCTATCAATTATTTATAACATCACAATAAGGCAAGTTTATCAAAAGGAATGCAAGAAAGGTTAATGACATGAAACTTATTCATTATGTAATTAAAAGAGGAAAATAACAAGCTTATAATCATCTCAGTACATGGCCAAGATTTTGATAAAATTCAACATCCTTTTATGGTTAAGAAAAAAACTAGCATGTTAGAATAGAATAAAACTGCCTTAGGTCGGTTATCAAAAGCCCATAGCAATTTTTATTCTTAATAGAATATCATTACATGCATAACCAACATAAGCACAACTCTTTGGATAAAATAACCAAATAACTTAATTTGTTTTACTATAAGCTCTGTCTCTTTAGTACTTTTTATGAGTTTTAGACTCAGTTTCTTGAGTTTAGATTATTTAAAAATTACATTAGGTATTTACATGAAATTACATTGAATATATAGATTTATTTGAGAATTTTTATCTTTACAGTATTTATTCTATCTAAGGAGGAATAGAAACTATCTTCTCTTTTTTCTAGGTTTTCTGTTAAGTCTTGCATCAGTATTAAATTTCAAAGTTTGTAAACAATATAAAATACATTTATTCTCATGAACTTCATTGCTTTTTACTGTTATTGCAAATGACATATTTACTAAAATTCCATTTTTAAATGTGCTATGACTGGGTACAGAAAGAACCTCATGATGGAGAGGGGAGTCCATATTATCTTAAACATGTTTTAAATTTGTGGTCCTTCCGGGAACCCTGATTGGTGAAGGAATCCTCTCTCCCGTTCTTACGTGACCTTTAAAGACCCAGAAGGAAATCCAGCTTCTTGCTGTGATAGTGTCTGGTATCAGATAAATTAGGAGAACTTTCCCACTATGGAAGTGAAATATGGAAGGAGAGAGAGGGAGAGAGGAAGGGAGAAAGAGAGGGAATACAAAGAAGAAACATAATCTTCATGTTAAATTTTGTCTTAATGTTAAATAGTATTTTCCTATAGGAAAGGACAGTGAAAGTTCAACACCTCCCACAAATACACATGTACAATGTAATGGTCAATGTACAACATTATCATCAAAATGTACAAATTTTAACTATAGAGATATAAGAAAACCTCTCTCTCTGTATATAGATAGATAGCTAGATATAAAGATATCTCTCTCTCTCTCTCTCTCTCTCTCTCTATATATATATATATATATATATATATCCTATCTCTCTCTATATATATCCATTTCTCTCTGTTTCTGTGTATATACAGAGAGAGAGAGAAAGAGAGATCTTCCAAATACTATACTAGGAACATTGTTTTATTCAGGAATGTAAGGTGACTTTAATATTTATAAATTAGCAAATGTACTTAATCACACTAACCAAATGAAGGTGAAAAATGATATGATTACCTCAATAAATACAGAAAAGCATTTGGTGATATTTAACATCTATTCATTATAAAAATTATCAATAAATCAAAGATAGAAGGCACATTCGTCGATCTAATAAATGCTGTGAAGAGCAGCTCCTGGAAACCGTATGTGTTTGTGTGTGTGTAGATGCAGAAGCATCGTGCCTGGGGTGAGACACCGGGAGATTGCCCTGTACTGTTACAAAGTCGAGGATGACCCCTTCTGTTTAACACTGCACTGGAGGTTCGGTACAGTAAGGGAAGAAAGTTAAATAAAAGTTTTATGAATTGCAGAAGTAGAAGCAAACCCATCATTGCCAAATTTCTTGGGTATTTTGAATATGTAGTCCTAAAATATTTACATATAAATTATTACAATTTTCAAGAGATGCTATCAAACTTGTAACATACAACTTTCTATTTTAGCCTGTTTGTATCATATGCAAGTAGAAAAATCAAATGTTTAAACATTACTATGTCCAGGTGTTATACCAAAAATACCTGGAATGAATGTAATGTGACATGTATGAGACTTCTACATAGAAAAAAAAGAAAATAATAGTAATAAAATCAGAGTAATTAACAGAGTTCACCTTGTAGTTTTCCTTCTTTCAAGAATCAAAGCCCTGAACCAACTATTTTCTAATGCCTAAAAACTGATACTTCTTGTATTTCATGCAGTTTTAGGATTTGTTACAGCAATAGAAGTCTTACAGCTCGTGTCATCCTGGTCAGAACCAAAAGTTTCTGATTATCTACATAGAAAAAAGAATATATCTTGACTATACGTCATGGCATTCATAAAATTGATAAATTGCTGATGTAAATATAAAAAGTGAAACAGTAAAATTTCTAGTAGAAATCCTGTGTTAGCAAAGATTTCATAACAAAACACAAAAACATGACTATTAAGGCCAAATTTATAAACTGACCTTCATCAAAATTAAAAAGTAAAATGCAATTTGAAAACTGAAAGTTTTCAAAATGTTTATCACATACATGTTATGTTAAAAATATCAAGAATACATAAAATATATAAGAAAAGTAAAAGACACCCATTAAAAAAAAAAGATGAAGATGAAATAATTAAACACTCTCTTAAAGAGGACATCCAGCCGGCTCATAAAGGCATGAAAAGGCACTCGATCTCGTATATTTGGAAAAATGAAAATCACAATGAAATGTGGCTACACACTCATAAGATATTTAAAATTTATGAAGAAATATCTAATATGCTATGACCAACACCTGGAAAAAACAGAATTCTTTTTTTTCCACATTTATTTTGTGGAGATAAAACTGTATGACCCCTTTAAATACTGTTTGCCAAAATCCACTCATTGGAACACGTACATAGTCTGTGATTTAGCAATTCTACTCCTAGGTATAGTCTCAGTATATGTTGACCCAAAAAAAGATGTAAATATTTCAGAATTATGGTTAATATTTTCCAAATAAAAACTCTCCAAATTTTGAATAAATGATAAATTTATGGCGGCATATTTCATCCAACAGAATATTATATACTAATGAAGTAATAGCTTTTATATTTAACAGCATGTATAAGTTTCACAAACTTTGGAATCAAAGAAAGTAGACACGTGTATACTGTGCATTCCAGTTACCCCAAAACAAGACACGCAGTCTGTGGTGATAGATGTTCTTGTCATCTGAAAAGAAATAAAGACTACAGGAAAGCATGAGGAAAGCTTCTGGGATGGTCATAATATTCTATAACCTGATCTGGATGGTGGGTGCACAGATACTATGTTTATAAAAATGGACCAATCTTCACAATTTGTTCACTTTACAATATGTATCTCATGCTTCAATAATAACACAGATAAAAACAGAAGCATGAGCCATTCTTGGGCTGATAGCTCCTGACAGCTGCAGCCAGTGTCTTATTCACTGTGTCCTTGACTTACTTTATTCCCAGCTCCTACTTTGATTCTCAAACACAGAGATATCCCTCATTTCTTTTGATGTAATCTGTAGATCATATATTGCTATAGACTAACCACAATTTCTGATTTTTTTTAATGGAACAGTTTATCCTTACTTGATAGTCCATTTATTCAGGAACATAAACTACTTATAAGAATATAAATTTATTTAATCTGCCTCAAATATAGTTTGACAGTTACATCAAAAGCTTACACATGTTCATCTCTTTATTCTCCTCACCTCCTTTCATGATCCCACTTATTGAGAAGTTATTTGATTATTAATTGGGGTATGCACATTACCAAAACAAAAAGTTATAGCTGGTTACAGCTACCTTAGCCAAACAAAAGCATATCTTGGAAAACAGTTTACATGTTCAACAATAGAAAATTGGCTCTATAAATTATAGTATGTACTTACAGTGAGTGACTAGACCTGACTAGACCGACAATGATGTGACGTAAGTTATATTTAGTGACAGTATTTTTCATAATACATTCTTGCTAAGAAAGAGAGCATAGAACATCATATTTTATTTCATTAAAAAAAAGGGATAATACTACTGAACAATACAAACAAAACGCTGACAACAGAACTTCTGGGTGTTGCACATTGGAGGAATGTTCCTGTTTTTGCATTTCCATAATTGTGTTTCGTAATTTTTATGCAATGAATGAGATGTCAATAATTTTGTAACCAAGAACTAAGTGCTAAGGTGTTGGATTTTTTAAGTAAAATATTTTTAAATATAATAATAATGAGTTAGAATGTAAAAATGTGGTGACGTAAACCAAAATCTAATGGGGCATAGTAATATCTTAGTAACTGCCCTATAAGACCCTGTTAATTATCTTGCTATCTGACTTTCGGCCCCCATCCAAGTACTAACCAGGGTTGCTACAGCTGAGCTTCTGGAGATTGGCACATGCAGGCTGATATGGCCGTAGACTGGTCTCTGCCTTTTTGGGACATAAGAGACGTGTGGAAGAATGCAAGTTGCTTTATATTCTGCTATGTTAAGATGAATGAAAGTTTGTCTTTTAACTATTCTGTGGTTTGAAATATAAATGAAGGACTTCACTATGATTGCATGATGTGTTTCCATGTCTTTAATTTTTCCCACTGTTTTGAAATCCATAAATGAAAAATTCACTAACAACGTAGAAATTTTATGTGGTCAGTGTTTGTGTGCTAGTATATCTTTTTTCTGCTCAATTTTATGGATGAAGAAATAGTAAAGCCTAAACCAAAGTGAAACCTTTTCAGCACAACCTCCAAGTGACTGAGAGTAATTACTCCAGACAGGAAAACCAGAAGACATACAAGAGGACATATGGTTTTTATTATCAGACTTTTACTTAGGATAAATTGACAAGACTGGATGTTAGGGACTTGATTAAATTATCTCTTACATGGCAGTGATACAAGGTCATAGGGAGGGGAAGGACGATGTGCAATACTGGAGAAGTGTAAGTGTAAGCATAAGCAAAGCCTACACGTATGGCTTCATACGGCCTTAATTTCTAGTGAATGCAAAATAAACATACTTTTTCTAAATTATCTTCACTTTTGAAATATAAAGACAGTGGTTGCTTAAGTCAAGAGCAGGCAGTTACCTTTTCATCGTAATTGGCCTTGCTGGGATTAATCTTTATAGCCTATTAGAACTACATAGAATGGTGTCCATTCTGCGTAACAGAACAAGAAAATGTTTGACATTTAAAATCTCTTCCAATCCCAAGAATCTATAATCTGAAGAAAAGTAAAGAACATACTTCATAAACATCCAAGCATCTTTTCTGGCCTGAAGCTTAACTTCATGGTGCCCGCTTTCCTCTCCCTCTCTACTCCCTGCTGCGGCTAACTTGTTCTTGCATGCTTCCACATCTGTGTTCTCCAGCGCATCACCATGGACTACCGAATATCTTGATATCCTATGGACATGTTAGGCTGGCAATGGGGTTTCCCTGGGCTGTAAGATTCCTTGTGATTTGTCATAAGCTCACAAGTGTCTTCAAAATTATAAAAATGCCCATTTTTAATATGTTTTATTATTTTATTTTTATTTTTTTAAGACAGAGTCTTACTTTGTCACCTTCCATAGAGTGCTCTGATACCACAGCTCACAGCAACCTCAAACTCTTAGGCTTAAGTGAGTCTCTTGCCTCAGCCTCCTGAGTATGTGGGACTATAGGTGCCCTCCACACACCCAGCTATTTTTAGTGACGAGGTCTGGCTCTGGCTCAGGCTGGTCTTGAACTCCTGAGCTCAGGCAATCCACCCTCCTTTGCCTCCCAGAGTGCTGTTATTATAGGCATGAGCCATGGCACCCGGCCTAAAATGCTCATTTTTAAATACATAAATTTTATTTTGTGTACACCAAAGCCACTCCATTCAACATACAACAACTCCTATATACGTAATTTTTGATGGTGAGTAAAATCCTTTGTGGTCATGATCTTGTAGACTTGTCTGAACACACATTGTTTCCAAAATTCTAGTCCCACATTGTTATCTTATGTATAGCTATATAGAAAGGAAATTAAATGAGATTACATGACAGCACAGCAAATAACTTTTCTCATTGTTTTCTGCAGCACCGTGAAGGGTGCTCAAATAGAATTAGAAGATTTGGCAGCTTCTGGAAGGCTATCATTAGGCCAAATTCACCCTCTGAATAAAATACTATTTTTCTTGTATGACTGGAACCTAGATGCCTCTAGCCAATAACATTAGAGTACTTATAAGATTCATAACAATAATAAAGTATTGCTTATAGCCAAACCATACTGAAGGCAATAATTTTTTTTGTGTAATCAATATCCTGAGAAAAAGTAGTGATCAACTATTAGAACAGATTTTGTTCAACTTCTATACAAAATTTAAACTTCATATAAGGATAACAGAAGAAAATGATACATGAATACATCTCATTTTCTCTCTCTCTTTTTTTTTTAGAAAGGAAAGCTGTGGAAAAATTTGCTTTTAATAGTTTTCGTAACTTCTCAAACTGAGTTGGCATTTAGTTTCACAAGACACAGTAAAATGCTTGTAGATTTCTAATAGCTTCTCTTTGTGGACATACTTTGGTGTAATGCCAATTACATTATAGATCAACAGCAGAAGTCAAAGTCAGGCTAATATTAGGGCTCTGTTTGATTCACATGACATCTAAGTAGATTTCCCTGATATTTACAAAATCTCAGGTCTAATTCTACTTCTCACCAGTCACATCTCCCACCTGAAACTTCTCAGGTAGAGGCTTTCTTCTACTTCTCACCAGTCACATCTTCTGTATTTGTGTGAGCATATAAAGCAGTTAGTACATGCAGACGTTTTCCCAAGAGAATCCTATTGGTGATGTAAGTGCTCACCCCAAATACAAAATAGTAGAGTTAGGGAACAAGGATTCTATCAATTGTGATTCATAGAGCACAAAGGCAGGCATTAAAAATTAGGGAATTCACAAAGGTCTTCCTAAGAGCAGATGTAGTACTTACAGAATTTCTTCACCCGCCCCAAACAGCGTCACAGACACCAGCCCATCCACTGATCAGCACTTCTGCGTTCCACAGCCTTGGCACTCCTTACAAACTGTATTTTTCCTAAAGAAACTAAAATAGTCCTTTTTAGAGTTTGTATTAGCTTCATGTCAACCCAATCAAAAACCATCACAAGCAGGAATTCACACTTTTTGGTGATTTAAAATCCCCTGTAATATACAACTTTCCTTAACAAAGGTAGCATTTAATGATTTATTGCCATATAGCTAAGGAAAGAAAATAAAACGACATTGAAATTAAACCCTTCATGCTCTTCTTTATTCAAACCAACTGTATTTTTAAACCAGAAAATGCTACATTTCCAAATGCTTGTATAAAAAAAAAAATAGACTCTTCTAGTTTTTCTCTGTCCTCACCTCTATTTTCTCCTCAACAAGAAGCCATTTCTAGGCAGAGAACCATAGAGGAATTGAGCGGCTGAAAGTGTCAGGGCTCCTGTTGTAGCTGTGAGATTCTCCTCAGGTTACTTACATCTATGTCACTTAGTCTCTATCTTTAAATTCGAAATGTTGTTTTGTTTTGCTTTTTCCTTGGGATCCCAGGCGCCCCCACCCTCTTTTCCCTCTCTCTCCTCGCTCTTTCCTCTCACATTCTCTCCTTCTAAGGTGACCTTATACTGTAAAAAATAGATAAATAAATTTGGAATTACAACACTTGTTGTTACTTATTTTACCAAAATGTAGTGAAAGCTAAGCAGGGTTAAAGTGTTTTAGAAATAAAGCTGCCGCAGAAATCGAGATGTATTTTGGAGTAATTATTACAAGGCATCGTCTTATCACTGACAGCTAATAAATCATTTAGCATGTTAGTAACAAAAACTACTAATTATGCTAAGTGAACAGTGTCCCGATATAATTCTGCATTTCATTCCTGGTAACTCATTTAACACGGACAGTCTCTCTTTCTTACCTCCCAGTGCTTCGCCAGCATTTTCTTTAATCTTATCAGATCTCTTTGATTTAATTGAGAAGTCACTCTAGAAGAATGTCATTTTTCTTGCATCCCTTCCACAAAGTAATATAATTAAGATTATGCAAAACACAGAAGATTCCCAGAGTGCTAGGCGAGAGTGAAGGCCTATGAAATCCCAAAATTAGGAATTGCTGTAGTCAACATAAATAATTGACATTTAGATGACCTAATTAAAACAAATTACATCTCTGTAGGGGACAGTTATGATTTTAAACACAGGATATTCCTGAGAAATACTAGACAAATACCTGACATAGCCGTGTTTTACATTTTTTTTATAAAAATTGTGTGAAGTTGAGCTTCTTTCTTGACAAAATGATATTTAATAAATGCCAAAATTTTAGTAGGTTGAAATTATATGAGAAACAGAGCATTGTTAAGGCAAAATAGCTTAGTAGTTACATGAGCAACTCTTGAACTGGGACACATTGGCTGAGATCACATATGAGCAAATTTTTTAATCTTCCTGTGCCTGAGTTTCATATCTATAAACTTTATGGGGCTGTTGTGAAGATTAAATAATTTAATATGTATAAACTATCTTGAGCAGTACCTGAACTATGGTGAGAATTTGACAAATCTCCAATTTGTGGTGATTTTCATTCTTTTACACACTCAAATACTCAGATGATAAAAGGAAAATTGGGGATTATAAAAATAAAATGGACAACTTACCTTGATGTTTTTTCATGTAATTTACTTTCAGAATTCATTGAGAGAAAAATTATATTTTTCATATGAAAATCACATTCTTATTCTAGAAGGACTTCTACCTCTGCTTCTTATGAAGCAATAAATGTCTGTACAAAATCCCTCAGACGTTCAGAAATGTGCTTTCCTTTTGGAAATGTATCAGCTATGCTCTAATGCTATAACAGCTTTGAATTCTCCTCATTGTGTCAAATCACCTTTAATAAAGAAATGGAATTATAGATGTTGACACCACAGGGAGAAAAAGCGCCTTCAATTTCTCTTTATGAAAAATTTGGTGCCTTGAACATAATGTCCATTTACACTAATGGAACAATATCTATAATATCTCCTCATGAGTGGATTTTTTTTTAAGCAGGGAACCTGCTGTTAAAACTTTGTTAAAATTTTATCAAAAGTCTATTTCAAATGTTCATGCTAAAAGCACTTTTGTGTGACAGACAGTCTACAAAATAGTGAATTAAAATAATTATCTATTGAAACTTTGTCTGTCGAGTATCTCTAAATATTTCCTTCTTTTGGCTAGCAGAAGGTGGCGTTTGGTGAAAATGTTCCAAAGTCAACTGTTCCGTTACAAAATGTTAAGATGCATGGCAGACTGTCCTCAACAAAGTACAGATCTCACAGCATGGTAATCAAGAGTAGTGATTATGAAATCGCACGCCCAATCCCCAAACTCGTGACGACACTTCCAGCTCTGTGCCCAGGAGGGTTACTCATTTCTGTGCACTCAGTTTTCCCCATCTGTAAAATGAGGAACACAGTTGTTTTTACCCAAAGAATTGTTGTGAGATTAATGAGCTGACATATGAAACATTTGGTTTAGTTCCTGACACGAAGGGCTCAGAAAGCTTCACAATCATCTGGTACATATATTTTCCAGTCAATAGCTGGTATATGTATTTTTAAATATTATTATGAAAATTGACCCAGCAATGCATCAAGCACGAATTTTAGGAATACTGCTGTTGCACACATTACCGTAACTGCACACTTGGAAGCATCAGTATAAAAAAGTCATTTTTTAAAAGCTATCAACATTAAATTTTTATTAATACAAGGTTAGAGAAAGTGATTGAGTACCCAGAACAAGTGAATAACAAATATGGTATCTTCAGGTTATGTTTAAAGCTAACATCTTACAAAACTTCCCTTCTTACTGAGGTATGTTTATAATCTTAAAAGTAAGACCCAAGTGAAGCTCAGATGGATGAGGGTGTAAAGATGGGGACTTTTGGATTCCTGAAAACCAAGGCCACTGCCAATCAAAGGTGACCACTCATCCACTGATGCTCCACCATTACTGATTTACTGTCCTTTCAAGAATCTTGCTCTGCTTTTAAGAATAGTAATTGCTGGGCAACGCCAGTGGCTCAGAGGAACAGGGCTCCACCCCCAAATGCTGGAGGTGGCAGGTTCAAACCCAGCCCCAGCCAAAAAAACTGCAAAAAAAGAAAGAAAGGAATAGTAATTGCTGCCATTTAATTAGTAACTATTAAGTGTCAAGTACTGTTCAAAGTACTTATAAATATAATTTCAAATTCTTTCAACAATCTCCTGTGACGGCATAGAAAAATCATAAGAAGTCAGATGTAAAGAGAAAATATAATTTATTTCTATAATTAATTGGAAAACCTCCCACCACCTGTTTAGGATGAAAAAGCTAAAGGACCCCAAATTTATTTATTTATATATATATATATATATACTGCCATTTTATTTCAATCACACAAATGAAGTTAGCGTGTTGTATGAAATTTAAGTGAAATAAAATTTAAATGAAAATAGTTACGGCAAAAATAGCAGAGAACTAAAAAATCTAGAAAGGGAGTACACCTAATGAATGCACGAGAATTCAACATTCATTAGTGTTTCATCTTCAGTTTTGATTGACACTTGATGCCTGCAAATTTTTAAACAAACTTTTAAATCATGACGACTATTCTAAAGAGATTTCAGCACCAGCACTAAGATTT
>CAUYQV010011469.1:0-23915 GCA_963574575.1 Galagoides demidoff
AACCAAAAAATGGCCGGGCGTTGTGGCGGGCGCCTGTGGTCCCAGCTACTTGGGAGGCGGAGGCAGGAGACTCGCTTGAGCCCAGGAGTTGGAGGTTGCTATGAGCTGTGATGCCATGGCACTCTACCCAGGGGGATAGCATGAGCCTCCATCTCAAAAAAAAAAAAAAAGAATTAGGAAATCTTATTTTTTTTATGGTTAAAGATGCCTAAAAGACACTAAAACCACCTCTTAGAATTTACCTGTTCGACCAAGCCCTGCATGACAATGGACAGCTACTTTTCCTTCCTGTAAGGCAAATGTCATCACCTTCACCATATCCAAGATGGTGGTAAGAGACGCGACACCATAATCCTTCCACCCGAAATTGTAGAAATAAACTAGGCAATGAAAAAGAGAAAGGAAAAAATAAATCAACATATAGGACAAATACTTGCAAAGACGTTTGAAGAAAATGAGTGAATTCACGAAAAGTATAAAGACAAAGTGTGCAGATCTCATTGGATACATAGGCCTAAAATAAAGAGCTTTTAACATTTCCACTAAGTTTATTGTTAACATTTCCCCACAAAGCATGTTCTATATAACTTAAGACAGTTCCTGCTGAAACTAAGCTGGAACGAATTATGGAAAAGTAGAGTTACAAATTAGTAAAGTCAATGATCCACACTAACATTATGCAGGTACAGAGGGAAAGCACACAGTTTTGTTTTAAGCTAATGGCTGATAAATGGCTAAAGATAGTATATACAAATTTTCTACCCAGTGGAAAAAGAAAAGCTAGATATAAGCTTTTTTAAAACAAGTTTCAAGATAGCATGAGTTTATGCTTTCCAGTATGGTTTGAAGAACACATGTTGAACAGATTCCGTCCCAAAGCTCCTGTAACTGAGGAGATTTTGGGATTGTCACAGAGGAAGCCTGGGCATCCTTCCAGAGGCAGGCCTGGGCAGAGGTACAAGCATGAGTACCTCCAGGTTCCAATCCTGACTGCCATTTCTAAGCTGTGTGGCCTCATGCAAGTCAGTAACTCTTTAAGCTCCTATGACCTTGTATGTAACATGGCAATTAACAACTGTGTTACACAGTTGCTTTAAGGATTAAATGACATAATAGTGTCTGGCACATGCAGGCAGTAACTACATGTTAACCATTAAGACTATAAGGTCTTCTCTCAGAATCCCTCTCACAAAAAAGAAACCCTATACTTTTATTTGGTTATTTATTATTATTATTATTACTATTTTTTAAATTTCAGATTAATTGCAGGGTACAAAGAAATAGATTACCATGTTTTTATTTGTTAGGTATAGATCCTGTTGTAGTTGTGTCCCACCCCTAAGAGGCCCCAGGAGCCTTATACCCCCACGTTGTGCCCATTAAGTGGGAGCACACCAATCCCCCTCCCTCCTTCTCTTTCTCCCCCCCCCCCTTCTTGAATTGAATTAAGATTTTCTCTTGTGTGGATGTGTTATTAGATCATCTACTAGCTTCATCTAGCTTCATATATTCATATTAACACTGAGTACCTTAGATGCTTGCTTTTCTGTTTGGGTGATACTTTACTAAGAAGAAAACATTATTTAAAGTCAAAGTTAGCTCATTTCCACTTTTCACAGGCCTTACTACCAGGCAGGAAATGTTTACTTTCATCACCTATCAACCTAAGAAATAAGCAAACAAAAGTCTCTGGGGCATTGTCTTTGATAATTCATGGAGAGGAGGGTGGGGATAAACTTACTCCCAGCCTCCATGAAAGCTTCAGGAAGGTATGTGAAGCCACTTTCTTGTTCCAGAGGGTTCCCACAGCTGGCATGCTCACCAGGGCGCTGCAGGTTGATTATTGTTTTTATGCCATGGCTTAAAGGAAAAGGACCAATTAGTCACACTGGGAGTCAGTGTTTTAAAAAATTAACACTTCATGTGTATTAAGTGTTAGCGTTAATAAACATTACAAATTATTCTCAAAACCTTTGATTTCTTATTCAAAAATAAGCTTTTCACTGCCTTCTGTTAAAAAGAAATTACTTTTTCACTTGATGACAAACGCAATGAAGAAAGAAAATGAGTTTGCTCAGTACAGTTTGTGACCAATAAGGCATTTACCTGAGAAACTGTTCAATGATGTGGTACTTCTCAAGAAGCTCAGAGGATGGGCGGGCCATAGCCAGGATATTATCAGTGACCCTGCAGATATGGAAAGGGAGACATGAGATACACAGAACCTAGAATGTTTCACCTTAAAGAAATGAGTTATGATTTTTATCTATGATTTCATCTACTATGTAAGAATATTCTTAGACAACTCTGGTTTCAATTTTGCATCAAGATTAGAGCTCTAAGAAACTCTACTTTTTAAAATCTCTGCAAAAAATCCAGGACATAAATTATTTTTGGACTCAACAAAGTATTTTCAAGGACTCTCAAGACATTCTAGTGGACATAGTGGAGAAACCTCAGTGAGTGGCAATGGTAACAGTCTTGATTAATTACTCAATGATTAGTTAGTAAATGGAGGCGTCTTTTAGTTACTCAATTATCTGACCCTGTTCCTTAAGATGTTAAATGTGGGTAATAATGCCTGCCTCATAGTATTGGTGTGACAATTCAATACAATGTGGGTGTAAAGTCTTTAGCATAAATCCTGGCATACAGTTATAAATAAATGCTGAGTTATTATAATTTAGCAACAAATATGGGTTCTGGAATCATGTTGGCCTAGTTTTAAACACTAGCTTTTCTACTTTTTGGTAGCGAGTTAGTCTCTCTGAAACTTAATTCCTTGATCAATAAAATAGCATTAGCAACTCACAAAAGTTTTATGAAGATAAGAGATAATAATTTGAAAGCATCTAGCACAGTGCCTGGCCTTTAGCCAAATGGATGTTTACCAAACGAATGAATGTACAGAGGTCCAATAAATGGTTGTCACTCTTGTCAGGCCTCTGAACACTGGCTGTACTCTATTCTGTTTAAATTTCTCATCAGTGGCATGGTTAAAGATATACAAGGTAGTCTACTGGAAGTTGTAGGTAACATGAATCTTAGAGGAATAACAAGAGATATTAAATTAGGAGGGCAGGATTCAAAAAGTACCTCCCCCTCTGGAACAAAGCATGAAATTTAACATAATTTCCAAAGGTTTAGGACCCCTAAATTTAATGATACTTAGTATATCATGAGGGGTGATGTGACAGGAAAGTAGGAAAGGTGAAAAAGATGCAAATTCTTTCGTCAACAATAAAACAAAAATATTAATGTGACATTATACTAATGAGAAATTTTCTTGTCTGTGTCTCAGGAATGATCTTTGCTTCTTCAGACCACTAGTGTGACAATGCTAGATCAGAATATGATCTGTGGAGAACAATAATGACAGTGGACCTCAGACTGTATCACTACAGATATACCCAGCAAATCCAATATGAAAAAGTATACGTTGTAAGTTAGACAAACTAATAAATATCTAATTAAAGGTGGGTTCATTGCTAGAATTCCTTAAATAGCAAACTTCTTGAAGTGTGTTTCAAATGTTGATCTTATTAATTAACATAACTTTTCAGAAGTCACTACATCAAAATAGATATACTTGACTAGATAAAAAAAAGTTAGGATTCAAGAATATTATTGCACTTACATTCCATAAAAAAGCAAGCATCTATGTTGTCTACTGAGCTATGAACTTGAAAAACTTCTATTAAGGCAGACTGAAGTGTGTTTGTGTAAAAGTCTGTCTTTTCACACAGAATAAAGGAAAGCATGAAACTGAAAAACCACATAGGTATCTCATTCTCATACTTCTCTTAAACTTATAGCTGAACATTTTTATTATTTCTAGCAATTTCTGAAACTTGAGTTATCTACACTTTTTTTTAAAAAATCATTTACACATATTTCACTTAAAAAATCCTATGGTTTTGGTCTTATCATTTCTGTTTTAAAGATGGGGGAGAAACTGAGGTTCAATAGGCTATGATCACACAGCTGGTTTAGGGCAAAGCCAGACCTGACTAGCAAGGTGAGATCCTGACTTCAAAGCCTTCCACAGCCCCTTTCACACGCATGGTTCCCCACTCACAGGCCGCCTCCTTCTTTTATCTCATAGGGCTATGCAAAAATGATTGGACTACTCACCAGGATGAGTAAACCCCCTTAATGGCTTGTTCCTCCTCACTCCAGCGGGTTGGGTTCTCGTACTTGCACGCTCTACCACCACATGCCATGGAACATGCCATATGTCCAGGAATGACATGCCGCAAACGCTCTCCTACTTTTGTGTACTTTGGAGTCGGACGTTCTGAATTCTCTAGAACATACAAGGAAGGGAAGATTCACAATTCCACTCTCCATATGAAACAGCAACATGGAAAACAGCTTCCATTTTATCTCAGGATGGCCAATGACGAGACAGTGCTAAATCCCCTTCAGCTTGTCAAGAAAACAAAACCATTTCCTTTTCATCTAAGTGCACTATCTCTTAATATTAAAAAAACTTTCAGATATAATAATTTCCCCACAGGTGAGTAACAAGAGGAAGAAACTGTAAAGAGAGATCTTTTACAAGGGGATGAGTTTTATTCAAAACTACCTTTTCATTTAAAAAAACATACAAAGCATTCCATCATTTTATCTCCTCTTACATATCCTTTAAAATACTTACCAAATAGACAGTAAAAAAGTATAATGTAGAATTTATTGCCAATATATTAAAAAGTATAAACACAACACAGTATAGTCACATTTCTTAAATGTAGATACAGAAGAGTGGCTATCTATAAGAAGAAAGAGAGGTTTACTTTTCCTCTTGGGGAAAGTTGGGTTTCCCTCGGCCTGGCTGACTGAAGACACTGCCATCATCACCTGGAGAGAGGACGAGGATAACAGCTTCGTGGCAGAGCTGGAGCCAGAGCCACGCCGGGCCTGCTGCAGTCGCAGGACCACATCAGAGGTAGAATGCCGGCGGCCCTGGAGAAAGGAGCTGAGGAAGTACATGGCCGAGGGCCGCCGGGGTGTATCCTGTACCTGCATGGCACTCAGCCCTAGGAAGGCAAGAGCTGGAGGCAGGGAGAAGTCAGCACCAGCTTACTCAGTGAGGAAGTTACGCTGAGACTCAAGCATCATTCTGTATGATCTAAGAGCCATTCAGGATAGGCTGACTGGTTTCCATAGAGACAAACAAAGAAACTACTGATTCCCACTTAGATCTGAACAGGAAAAATCTTATATGAACCTATTGTGTTGGGGACAAATTGTTCAAATGTAGGGATGAATAATATGCATTTTAAACAGAAAATTCCTAAATCAAGACTATTCTGTTTCTCAAACACACTTAACAGATCTGACCAAAGAATCCCCACCACAACAATATTGTAATGAATTTAGGAAAACGTCTTCATGATATAAACACATATATTAAAAGGTTTAAATTATGTTATTCCTTTCACATCTATTCTCTGGATATTTTGGGAAAAAATTCTCTGTCTGCTCCTCTCTGGAACAGGGTAAAAAGTGAACTGTAATAAAGTGGGATATGTGGGACACCTAACAACATTATTAAAATATTTCATTTTTCATAACCAACCGGCTGTATATTTTCTTCATAGAAAATATACACTTGGGCAGAACAAATAAATATATTTTCAGAACTGATATATTATCAGAAGACATTTAATTTCATATTTTTAGTTTCATAATGTGAAAACCTGCTTCTTGGTTATGCCTCTACTAGATAGTTACAGTAGCCAGGCCTCTCAAAGACTCAAAAACACTATTCTCTGCTTTTTGTTGTGGGGGTTGGGGGGTTGGGGAAGAAGCTTCAATGATGTCCTGGCAGTGGGATATAATGAAAATTCACCAAGTATCACATTTTTTCAAGGAATTGGATGAGGGGGAGGTTGCAACTTGAAGATAAAGGATATAAAGAAAATAGAAAGTCCAACAACTGCCAATGCGCTCATTGTCCGCCTCCTCCCTTATTAATGTCAGGCTGCGCCTGCGCTCACTGTCTCTGCACAAACAGTATTTCAGTTGTGCGAGCAAGGAAGCAAAACTACTGTAGTGCCACAGATAAGGCTTTTTTCTGTTTTGTTTTAATGACTATACTAACCAAGCTCCTTTGAAAATGTTACCCACACCTCCCCAACAGTATGTATGCACTTTTGTCAAATACGACAGGGACACAGAATCCCAATTTGTTTCCCTAATTTTTACACCATTTGTAGTATCATGCTTTTGTTATTTAGAATGCAGAAAGGAAAAACCTTTTTACTGGCTTGGCACCTGTAGCTCAAGCAGCTAGGGTGCCACCCACATACATGGGAGCTGGCGGGTTTGAACCCAGCCCAAGCCTGCCAAACAACAATGACAACTCCAACCAAAAAACAGCCGGGCATTGTGGCAGGCACCTGTAGTCCCAGTTACTTGGGAGGCTGAGACAAGAGAACTGCTTAAGCCCAAGAGTTTGAGGTTGCTGTGAGCTGTGATGCCATAGCACTGTATCCAGGACAATAGCTTGAGACTCTATCTCAAAAAATAAATAAAATTAAAAAAAAAAAGAAAGAAAAACCTTTTTACTGTCACCAATCCAGGAAGCACAGCTTTCTTGTTGGAAGAACAGTCTGAGGAATATTTAGGCAAGGCCCTCAGGTCCCTCGGGGCAACATGGGAACAGCAGTGAAAGAGATTTCACTTTCATAAAGGAAACTGAACTTGATGGCAAGAGGCCCTAAATGCTCAAACTAATAAGTTGTGCATTTACAGTCTGAGTAACTGGGAATTTGAGAAGGTTTCTGGGCAAGTCTCTGTGCTTCCAAGTGGGTGGCATATTAACACAGTTCTGGAGAGGCAAGACCATGCAGTAATCCGTGGATGGGGATGGCCAGCAGTCACATACATGGAGGTACACTGCCTTGGTGCTGGAGGACTGAGAGCTGGAGGTGATGCCCTGGGTCCAACTTCAGTGAGTGGTGAGATACTGCAGATAGTCAACACAGGAGTCCACAGCACGCTCCAGTGTTTAAGACAGCAACTGGGAGGTTCTAGTCATTAAGCGACGCCTGGAGAAATGGTATTTAAGGATATCTACAGAAGAAAGTCAAAAGTGACTCTGCTTTCAACCATACTGAAAATGAAAATGAATTTCATTAGATAAGGGGGAAATGTACCTCAGTCCCTACCCAATACTCTAGACTGGTTCCTTTCTTGTCTCTGCCCACATATATATGGCTTTTCTGCTTATTTGTAATCATAATACAAATACATTTTTTCCCATTTGGCTTTTGTCTTCTCACAATTTTCATTTAATGGAAGCACAATGATTAGGACACATCAATATGATGCATTATATTTCATCTTGTCAGGATATTTAAGTTGTTATTATTTTCGTTTAAAAATAAGACAACAAATATTTTCAGGACTAGAACCTTCTCATATCCATGTTTCTCCTTCAATAAATTCCTAAGAATGATATGACTGGTGACCAAAATTAGTTTTCAAAGCTCATGTTTTTCATGGCGCCTGTCGCTCTAAGGAGTAGGGCGCTGGCCTCATATGCTGGAGGTGGTGGGTTCAAATCCAGCCCTGGCCAAAAACTGCAAAAAAAAAGCTCATGTTTTTCAGTTGAGTCTACATGTCTTAAGAACCAAGTATGAAGAAGCTGAAAGAATGAACATTTTTAGCAACTCATTGAATGTTTTTTTCCTGAGGTAAAAGAGAAATACAGCATTAAAATAAAAATAAAGGAGACATCATCTAAGTCTTTCAGCCAAATACAGCATTAAAATAAAAATAAAGAAGATATCATCTCAGATAAGTTTTTCAGTAAGATTTACTCCAGAAATCTCACTATCTCCATCACCTGTAGCCTTGTAAACACACATTTTTATTCACAGCATGTTGCCAAATACAATCATGTAAACAACTTCAAAGGGATTATTTTCTAATTCTTGACTTGAATAAACAATGTTATACCAAACTGGTCTCTCTTTTTATACTCTTTTCAAAATACTTTTCAATTTTTTAATTTTGTGAGCCAATTTAGGTTACATATTCTATACTGTGGCTTCACACATCTGTAAGAAAGCATAATTCAACCACTTATAAACCAATTAAAGATTTAAATTAGGATGAATTATAAACTGCTAATGATGAATTGTTCAGTCTCTTAGAAATAACATTTGATTATTTATTTAAAATCACCTATAGAAAAAAACAGAAGGCTTGCCTTTAGAAAAACAGGAGCAGCAAGACTATTTTAACTTCCATTTCATGTTTTCTGTGAAATGGAAAGTTTTAGAATGAGACTAATTTTATGAAGGACCACACTTTCAACAGACACCGCAGAGTGTACTCAGAACTTCGCTGACTTAAACTGTGTTCACCTTTGGGTTCTCCTTATTTGTCAGTAACAAGAACCAATCAAATTGGTTGGTTACCAAATTGTAACTTATTTGTCAGTCACAAGAACCAACACTACTGTTGTTTTCCTGCTTACCCACTAACAACCGATTTCTTATTTCCTCCCACAACAATGTGTTTTTCTAAATACGTAAGAAAAAATTTCAGTTTTCTCTATTTCCTAAGCATATAATCATAGGGACTGCACCTCTTACTGTCTTGCTCTTCTCCTCACTTCCAAATATGCTATCTCTGGGGGAAAAAAAGTATGCTCCAGGAAAAAGTACTTAAATAATACAAAAGGTAAAATACATGACTAATCCTGTACTCCTCCGGGCTCCTGAAATCATCACTACCTACATGAGAGGTTTTTCTTGAGTTGGAAGTATAATGGGTACTGTGCCTAAGAGTCTCCAAACCATAACAGTTTTGTGGTCACTAGACTATTCGCTGATGGGCAATCAGAAAGAATCAAATTCAGAATAATACTTAAGGAAACTAATGAGATATTGGTCATGACAAATGTGAAATTAACCACACTTTTGATAAGCACAGTAAACAACAAAGAAACCCACTAAAAGTATAAAAGATTACTCACTTTTTCCTCTTTAATTTCTACAAGTGGGTGGTTAAAACACTGAAAAGCCTACTCAGATTGTGAAACACCAAGAACTTGCAATTTCCTTCTATACTCAAGATTTCAGAAAGCGCCTCATTACTTATTTAAACAAACCTGTATAACAACAGACCAAGAATGCAGTGGGTGCCTAGTGGGAGTGGGAGGCCAATCTATCTGCATTCTTAAGTCTGTAGGAGTTGTTTCCAGGAGTTTCCTGCATAGTTGACTTTCCAGCCTCCTTTTATCCACTTTTTGTGATGGAAGGTTTACTTCTCACAAGGCAACTGACTATTCAACTGTTAGCTCAAAATGTTTTCTTTTTCTTTTTTTTCTCCTTTTCCCTTCTCTCCTCCCCTCCCTCTCATTTGTTCTCTTTCTTTGTTCCTTTCTTTCCCCTGTCCTCCTCCCCTTCCCTTCCTTCTTTCTTGTCTTGCTTGCTTGCCTGCCAGGTCTAATTCAGTTACCTAGGTTGGAGTACAGTGGTTCAATCATAGCTCATAGCAACCTCAAACTCCTGAAGGGATCAAGTGATCCTCCTGCCTCAGCCTCCTGAGTAGCTGGGACTACAGGTGTGTCACAACCATGCCCACCCTCAAAATGTTTCTAATGTTGAGTCAAAATCAATTTTTCTATAAACATTAGTTCTAGTTCTTCCCTCTGAAAATTAAAAATAACCATCTTTTTGACTTGCAGATTTTTAAAGATCGACTTCTCCAAAACTTTTCCTCTTTGTACTAATCTCAGTGTTTCAAACATTCAAACATTTCAAATATGTCATTATTTTTTGACCTTTTACCATTATTCCTCTCCTTCTATGGGTGATTCTTTTCTCTTCTTCACAGTTAAACTTGTAGACAAAGGTGACTGCATTGTGTTGTCTCCACTTGTCAACTGTCTCATCCTCAGCCCACTCAACTCTGGTCTTTAGTAATGATCTGTTTCAAGGTGATCTCTTTATAGTTCTCATCTACTTTGAGTGCTCAGCAGGCAACACAGTTGAAAACTTTGGATTAGTTTTTAAATATTTTTGAGAGGACTTTATTTTTTACTTGAATCACTCTCAAACTTAAGAGAAAAGTTACTAGTACAAAGAATATTTTTTCTCGAACTGCTTGAAAGTTGCTGATATGCTGCCCTATTACTCCAAAAACTGTACGGTATATTTCCCACAAAGACATTCTCTACAACTCAGAGAATTAGAAAATTATAGTTGAGATATTAGTATTTGCCCTCTATTCCTGAGACCTTGTTCACTCTTCACAGATTACTTCAAAAATGTTGCTTACAGTAAAAGTGTCTACTTCAGAATCACATGTGGTATTTAGTTGTCCTTTTCACCACTTCACACTAGAATAAGTTCTATAGTTCTCTTCCTCAACTTTGATAACCTTCATGCTTTTGAAGAGTACAAGTCAGTTATTGTATAGAATGTCTCTCAATCTGGGCATATGTGTTTCCTCATGATTAGATTCAAGAAGCCCTGATATTTATTAGTGAAGAAACCAGTATCTGGTTGTTAGGTATGTATATTCATTGCTATTAGGGTGTTATTGCTCCCAGGTCCTCTCAGGTGACAAAGCTAAAGAATACATGTATTATACACAGGCATATACACTACCGTATATTTATATTTATATATGTATATATACATATTAAAAATCAAGAGTTTTACCCTAATACTACTAATTCCAACCTAACACCACAGGGTTCCTTCTACTTCCTTTTCTTTCCACAAATATCCCTACAACTATGAATCAGTGAGAACCCCGGCTACTTTTACCCTTAATTTATTAACCTCTCTAACCAAATTCCCAATGTGTAAGTGATCTCCATTACTGGTGCTGCTCCTTCCTCTATGTGGATGCCTCTCTCAGCTCATTTGAACCCTAACACCTCAGCCAGGTGCTGTTGTAGATGCTTTATTCACACTGCCTGTCTCCTAACATCCCATGTAAGGTCATCCTGACATACAGGGGCCCTTTCAACCTGATCTGAGTTTGAAACACCCTAGAATGTTCTAACACTCTGGGCCAGGTCACTCTCCCACACAAACATTATCCCACTTATAAGGCACCATCACTGCTGGGCTGCCCTTCTATATACATTTCCTCCTCATTCTGCTTGGGCAATTACCCTCATTCCACCTCATTTGTAGATCAGAGATTCCATGCTCAGCCAAGCCAAGAAGATCAGAAGCTACTGCCTCTGCTCACCTTGCAAAGCAGAGATATCACTCAAAAAAACAGGCTATAGTCCCTGCTCCAAGCTCCAGAGCCAAGGCTAAGAGATCTTGGCTAGGGAGAAAAATAAACCTTTAAAACAGAGAACTCTAAAGCTCTCTCCAAAGAAAGTATCTTTATGTGAAATATAGTATGGGGAGTTTCAAGCCCAAGGATGTTTTCAAAAACAATAGAGGCTTTGGTGTTGACCAGTTAAAAGACATTGGGTAGCTGCAGTTAAAAGACATTGGGTAGCTGCATGAGAGCAAGAAGCTAAACTGTAGAGTAGCTGGCTTAGCAGAGAGAATCAGAGAAAGACACAACTAAGAAATACTCTGATGAGGTTAAGAACACACCTCAAATACTGACCTCAAAAACCACCACTGCCCAAATTTAATTGGATCAGATTGTGGGGTGCTCCAGGGCATGGTCAGGGCATGGTCAGAAACAGCAGAGTTATCGTGGGTTATTAGTGGAACCCAACAACTGGTTGCTAACAATGAGTGAGACAGATTAACCAAGAGATTGGTGAAAAAACAGAGAAAGAAAGTCCTGCTAAAATCACTGTCATCTCACTGTGACTGTGTTTGCTTGGCCAAGGCCATGCCCTAAAAGGAGTCACATCAAAGGCTTCCAACTATGGAGAAAACAGATTTCACTAAGATGGTCTAGTCAGGTTTCTAAACAGATAAGCCAACAACAACAAAAAACATCTCTAGATGCTGATTTGCCCTCATTCTACCTCATTTATAGATCAGAGATTCGATGCTCAGGCAAGCCAAGAAGATCAAATGTTCAATTTTCAACAACAAAAAAGAGATGAAAAGAAATAGGAAAGTTCAATCCATTCACGGGAAAAAGAACAATCAATAGAAACTACCTGTGAGAGGGCCCAAACAACAGATCTAACAAAGGCTTCAAAGTAGCCATTATAAACATGTTCAAAGGAACTAAAGGAAATCATGCTTAAAAATGTAAAGGAAGCTAATATGATAAGGTGTCATCACATGGAGAACATTATTAAAAGGACAATGAAAAAGTCACTAGAGATGGCCCAACAGCAGATTTGAAGCAGTAGGATTAGAGAACTTGATGAAAGTCTCACAGAGGTTATATACACTGAAGGGCAGAAAAAATTAAAAAATGAAGAAAAATAAACAGAGCCTCAGAGAAATGTGGGATGCCAGTAAGTGTACCAACATACATGTCATGAATGTACCAAAAGAAGAGTGGAAAAAGGAATAGAAAAAATATTAGAAGATATTAGGAGAAATAAGAGCTTAAAACCTCCCAAATGTAATAAAAAACATCAATCTACATTCAAGAAGTTCAACAGGATATACACAAAGAGATCCACACCAAAACAAATCATAGTAAAAATACTTGAAGAGAAAAATGACTCCTCATGTACAAGGGAACTTAAATACTAACAGCTCATTTCTCATCAGCAATGAAGACAAAAAGTAGAGAGATGACATATTCAAGGTGCTAAAAATAAAACACTTCCAATCAGTAAACCAAGAATCATATATCCATAAAGATTATCTTTCAAAAATGAAGGGGAAATAAAGGCCTTCCCAAATAAACAAATAAACAAACAAACAAAAAAACAAATTTATTGCTAGTAGATTCACCTTGTAAGAAATACTAAAGAAAGTTCTTTAGGTTAAAAGTTTCCCAAGACTAATGTGAGTCTTCATGAAAGAAAGGAAATCAGTAAATTATAGCTGACTGTACATGTAAAAATAGTTAGATGGATACGTACATATACATAAGAACACGTAATTCCTAGCTTTATCCCCAAGAAGGCTTGGCAACCACTCCTTTCAGTAGTAGCAAGCATGTCCAGATTTTGGTTTCTATGTACCACTTCCCACTAAAAGGAACTACAACTCCTCAGAGAAATGGCTGATTTCAGGGACACATCACAGAAAGAATAAGATGAGCTGGAAGATCCTGCTGTGCTAGAGGAATGCAGGAATGGTGGGGACATGTCAAAAGGACATTGCAAAGAGCTGACCAATTATAGGACAACCAAAACATCAAAATAAATGACTATAAAAGATTACATTCCATTGAATAAAACAGATATCCACACTAAATAAATAATCAAAGCCAGGGGTCGTGGCTCATAGCTGTAATCTCAGCACTTTGGGAGGCCAAGGCAGGAAGACTGGCTAAGCCCAAAAGTTTGAGACCAGTTTGAGCAACACAGTGAGACTGTCTCTGCAAAAATATTTTTCAAAAAATTAAAGAATAATAATTGAATAAATAAGGAGAAAAGTCTTCCTTATAGTAGAATGTCAACCAATAAATGCAGAAGGGATGATGGAATTAGAAAATCTCCATTCAGTTATCTATCACGTAATAATTAATTCAGGCAAGAAACAGCAATGGATGCTAAAACTGATGAGTGAAAGTTGGATATAAAAACAAAGACCGTATGATTCTTTCAATTGACGCAGAAAAGGCTTTTTGTTGGCTTTTGATAAGCCTGTATCTAGCATCCTATCATGATAAAAACACTCAAGAATATAGGCTTATTAACACTCATGATAAAAACACTCAAGAATATAGGCTTATTCCTTAAGCTTATAGAGGCTATCTACAGTAAACCCACTGCCAGTTTCATATTAAATGGAGTAAAACTTGAAGCATTTCCACTCAAATCTAGAACTAGACAAAGACGCCCACTGTTTCCACTGCTGTTTAACATAGTGTTGGAAGTCCTAGCCATCGCAATCAGGCAAGAGAAGGAGATCAAAGGAATCCAAATGGGGGCAGAAGAGGTCAAACTCTCCCTTTTCTCAGATGACATGATCTTATCCCTGAAAAACCCCAGGGACTCAACTACAAAGCTCTTAGAAGTGAACAAGAAATACAGCAGTATTTCAGGATACAAAATCAATACCCACAAATCAGTAGCCTTTATGTATGACAATAATCATGAAGCTGAGACTAAAATCAAAGATGCTATTCCTTTTACAATAAAACCAAAGAAGATGAAATATCTGGGAATATATCTAACAAAAGACACGAAAGATCTCTATAAAGAGAATTATGAAACTTTTGAGAAAGGTAATAGCAGAAGATGTCAACAAATGGAAGAACATACCATACTCATGGCTGGGAAGAATCAACATTGTTAAAAGGTCCATACTACCCAAAGCAACCTATAGATTTAATGCAATCCCCATCAAAGCACCAATGTCACACTTTAAAGAACTTAAAATAGTACTTCGAGTCATATGGAACCAGAAAAAATCCCAAATAGCAAATATAGTTCTTAGAAATAAAAACAAATCTGAAGGCATCACATTGCCAGATTTCAGGTTATATTACAAGGTTATAGTGATCAAAACAGCATGGTACTGGCACAGAAATAGAGACATAGATCTATGGAATAGGACAGAATCTAGAGATGAACCCAGCCACATATTGTCATTTAATCTTTGATAAGCCTTACAAAAAAATGCAATGGGGAAAAGAATCCTTATTTAACAAATGGTGCTGAGAGAACTTGGTATCCACATGTGGAAGACTGAATCTAGACCTGCACCTCTCACCATTGACAAAAATTGATTCTTGCTGGATAAAAGATTTAAATTTAAGACATGAAACAATAAAAATTCTAGAAGAGAGTGTGGGGAAAACACTTGAACATATTGTCTTAGGAAAAAACTTTATGAGGAGGAGCCCCCTAGCAATTGCAGCAACACCAAAAATAAATAACTGAGATTTGATCAAGCTAAAAAGCTTTTGCACCGGGTGGCGCCTGTGGCGCAAGGGAGTAGGGCACTAGCCCCATTTACCGGAGGTGGCAGGTTCAAACCCGGCCCCGGTCAAAAAAAAAAATGGGAGAAGATTTTTGCATGCTATGAATCTCACAATGGCCTAATAACTAGAATCTACAGAAAACTCAAATTAAACAATAAAAATAGTAGAAAAACCCGCTCTATAAGTGGCCAAGAGATTTGAACAGAAACTTCTCTGAAGATGACAGACGAATGGCCAACAAAGACATGAAAAAATGCTCATCATCTTTAATTATCAGAGAAACATAAGTCAAAACCACTCTAAGATATCACCTAACCCCAGGAAGATTAGCCCATATCACAAAGTCCCAAAACACCAGATGTTGGCATTGATGTGGAGAGAAGGGAACACTTCCCCACTGCTGGTGGGATTGCAAACTAATACAATCTTTTTTGGAGAGAAGTATGGAGAATCCTCAAATATCTAAAAGTAGACCTTCCATTTGACCCTGAAATCCCATTACTAGGTATCTACCCAGAAGAACAAAAATCATTTTACCACAAAGACATTTACACTAGAATGTTTACTGAGGCTCTGTTCATAATTGCCAAGTTGTGGAAGCAACCTAAGTGCCCATTAACCCATGAATGGATTAACAAACTATGGCATATGTATACCATGAAGTACTATTCAGCTATATGAAAAGATGGAGACTTTACATCTTTTACATTTACCTGGAGAGAGGTTGAAATACACTCTTCTTAGTAAAGTACCACAAGAATAGAAAAATAAATATCCAATGTACTCCATACTATTATGAAATCAATATTAAACAATTACATGTCATAAGAACAGCAAAACAATAATATAGTCCAGTTCAGAGTAGAGGGAAGGAAGCAGGAAGGCAGAGGATGGAGGACATTTGGCAGAAGGAGGGAGGGTATGAGGTGGGAATCTCAACTAATGTGCACATTGTGAGGGTGTATAACATGCCCCCTGGATCAGGGGCTCTTTTACTGGAACTCTACCCTGGAGGTGAGAACAATGTAGCCTAAAATTATGTACCCTCATATTAATTTGAAAAAAAAAAAAACTTGGATGTGGAATAGGATATTTACTTAGTCTCAATGCACTTTCCATAAAATATTAGTTGTAAAGGGAGAAAGAATAATTTCTAATGGATACATTTTGGCAGACACCCACACTAATAATGTGTGATGGAGCAAAAGGACACCTCATGTTACCCAATGACATTCAGCAAGAAAAGTACAGAGTAGCTTTTGTGATGTTTCAGCCAAAAATACATAATCTCAATATTATCATGAGAAAACAGGAGACAAGCCCAAATTGAGGAACATGCTACAAAATAACTAGTGTGTATAATCTTAAGATCACAAAGGTCAAGAAAGGACTAAGATCCTGAAAAGAGAGTGAAAAAACATTACATGAATCCTTTCGCTATTAAATGATATTATTGGAACAGTTGACAAAACTTGAATGAGGGTCTCCAGGTGAACAGTATATGAAGGTTTTTTTGTGGGCTTTTCTTACAATTTTTCTGTAAGTGTGAAATTATTTCAAAATAAATAAATTAACATCATAAAAAGTGAGAAAACTAGGGACAATGCCTGTGGCTCAGTGGGTAGGGTGCCAGCCCCATATGCCAAGGGTGGCGGGTTCAAACCCTACCCTGGCCGAACTGAAACAAAAAAATACCCAGGTGTTGTGGTGGGCTCTTGTAGTCCCAGCTACTTGGGAGGCTGAGGCAAGAGAATTGCCTAAGCCCAGGAGATGGAGGTTGTTGTGAGCTGTGATGCCACGGCACTCTACCCAGGGTAATAAAGTGAGATTCTATCTCTACAAAAAAAAAAAAAAAAAAAAAGTGAGACAACCAGACAGCATGGGCATCCTGAGGGAGAAGTACAGCACCATCCATGAAATATTCTTCCCAATTAAAAAAAATAATCTGACTAGACTCTACAGTCATCTACCAATTTATAGGGAATATCAGCAAAATATAGGTTGTGGCAATCTCTATAGGGTAAAAATTCTGGACTTCTTCAACAAATGAATTGTAAGGAGAAAGACACAGGGGAATTCAAGTTTAAAAAAGATTTAAGCTAACCAGCAAGCAATTACAATGTAAAACCTTTTTTGGATCCCAATTCAAACACACACACACACACACACACACACATATATATGTATATGGTATATATACTTATATATGTAGTGTTTATGCATGTGTGTATATATATGTGTGTGGGAATATACACACATATATTAAGTACATGTTACATGTAAATATATTAATGAAATACATCTATGATACAATTAGATATTTGATATAAATAATTATTGTTAATTATTTTAGGTACAGTAATAATGATGTGGTTATCTAATGAACAAAATAATGTGATGCCTTGAGCGTGTTTTACAGTAACATGGATGCAGGGAGCTGAGTGGAGGAAGTAAGTGCCTGAAGTTGTTAAAACTGGGTAATGGTACATATCTGAGAGGCGGTACTTACATGAGAGCAATACACACATGGGGATGATACATACGTGGGGATCTTTATTTTATTTATTCTGTATACTTTTGTGAATGTTTGAAATTTTCTATAATATCTTTACCCTGGAAGTGAGAACAATGTAACCTAAAAATTGTTATAATAAAAGTATTGTTCTTCTTAAAGTATTAGAACTAAGATTTAAATATAGGTCTGTCACACTGCAAAATTAGTTCTTGATGAGTTTTCTATTTAAAAAAAATTAAATACTTCAAGTATCCTGCCATTAAAATTTCTTATGATTCATTAGATAACATTTAAAAAATACTTCCCATTACCAAACCTAACAAAGTATAGTTAACTACCTTTATTTATTTTCATATTTTTAAGGCAAATGTGAAACAAGGTTTATTGAGGAAGAGAAAGATAGGTTTATAAAGCAAGAAAGTTTACAAAGTGGGTTACAGTTGCCATATAAAGTGAACAGGCTGACTATAAGTAAATTTTATTTTAAAAAATTTTTTCCTAATTAAAAATTGGCTACATTTATATCAAAAGGAAAATCTAATTTAAAAAATGTTTTAGAAAGGTGAAAATCAGCTTACTAGTGGGGATCACAACAGAGGCGGCATAACTTTGCTGGGGGTCTTTGGAAATATGCAGGTTTTTCCATCATCACTGGAAGCTGGGGGTACTACTGAATTTAGTGGGTACGCTGGGACACTAAATATCTTCAGTACTCTTGGCTCCCCTATACAATGAATGATGAATTAGTTGTCCCACTCCAAAAGATAACTAAATCAAATATTTTGACCTGGTTATTTGTATTCCCACATGAACCTGAAATAAATTTACTTAAAACAAACAAAAATAAAAACCAGTAGAACTCTGTTGAGAAACACTAAGAGGTCACACACCAACAGAAGAAAGGAAGAGGGAAAAGAGTTTGTCTGACTCTTAGACTCATTATCTGGAGAGTTAAGTTACTTAGGGGGGAAAAAAACCATTATTTTACAAGGGAAGTATCCCGCAGACATCATTATTGTGTTTACTTTAGGTAGCACTTCTTTCTAAGACCAGGAAAACACACAGTAAGTCTGGTATACAGAAGTTGTTTACAAATGATGGTTGTGAGTAGTATTAGTGGCTCTACAGTCAGACACAGCAAAGACAGGTGAAGGAAGATCTATAAGGATCTGGAGTAGGTACCCTCAAACTATGGCCTGCCCGCAAGCCACATGCAGCCCGCCTAGGACATTTATCAGGCCCATCGGGTGTTTTTGCCGCCACTGCCTATCCTGCTTAGCAGCCAACTCGTCCTGTGGCCTGCAGTCTGGCCCTCCAACAGTCTAAGGGACAGTGAACTGGCCCCCTGTTTAAAAAGTTTGAGGACCCTTGATCTGGAGTATAGACAAGATTGGAAGTAGGAAACACTGATTTCCTTAATGAAGGAGAACTCCCCCTGGAGGCGTTGTCAGATTCCAACAAGAACACAATTGACTTCGAGAACTGTCTGTTCCCAGCAATGGCTGAACTCAATACCTTTGGGTACACCTTTACTCCTGTACGTTTTCTTCTATCAGCTAATCCACACTGAGGGACAAAATCCTTCACAGCTCCCTAGTCAACAAAGCTAAAGTGAACTTGGGCAAAACCCAGAGAGGGGAGTTAGAAAATACTGCCAGGAGAAATTACTCAACATCTCTCTTGGTTAACTTCTAGTGATGGCAACAAGACTAGTAACATCAAAGCAGAATATGAATGCCTTCCAGCTCAGCTTTCAACAGTCAGAAAGTGTAAGGGGCCAGTGTAGCTGGCAGTAAGAGTTCAAGTCGTGGTTTTTGTCCTTGCCTGGGGTGCCATATAAAAACAAAAATGGCATGGGAGAAAAAACACTGGGAGAAGTATGGCTAGAGTGCTTCTGAATGTGCTTTGTAAGTGACACTTGCAAGTAATGAAAGAAATGAAAGCTTCATTCACAAGTGGGCATTTTATGATAAGAGCAAATGCATAATCTTAGTCTCAGATAATAATCCAGGAGACAAACATTGTTTGTAACTGTCCTTAAAAAGCCAAGATCATTATTCAGGATTTCAAACAGGAATTCTAACAGGCCAAGCAGTAAGGCAGAAATAAAGAAAGGGTCATTAATTTTTGCCTGCAAATTAGGACCCCAATATGAAGAACAGAAGCTTTTCTTTCATGTCCATTCATATAGTTATTTTTAATTACTAGTAACTGTGTTATTAAAAGGATTTAACACTAATTACTTTGCACAGAGAAACAAAAAGTACACTAAAGAGATATTACCTTTTGTGTTTTCATCATGCCCATTGTTAATCACCAAAGTAGAATATGGTTGTTCATTCTGAGGCAAAACTCCTGCAGCCATGGTAGTCTGTTAGAAAAAAAAATTATATTTTGAAATTTTGCCCTGGGATATTCACTTACTAATCACCCATAATATGCTAGATCTTTGCTGTCTAATATAAAAGTCATTAACTATGTGGGAACTGATACTTGTGACATATCAGTGGCTAGCCCAGGTTGAGATGCACTGCAAGTATAAAATACACAAAAGATTTTGAAGACTTTGTACAAAAAAAAAGAATGTAAAAATATCTCATTAATATTTTTTTACATCGGCTTGGTGCCTGTGGCTCAATCGGCTAAGGCGCCAGCCACGTACACCTAAGGTGGCGGGTTCAAATCCCCAGCCTGGGCCCGCCAAACAACAATGATGGCTGCAACCAAAAAATAGCCGGGTGTGTGGCAGGCGCCTGTGGTCCCAGCTACTTGGGAGGCGGAGGCAGGAGACTCGCTTGAGCCCAGGAGTTGGAGGTTGCTATGAGCTATGATGCCATGGCACTCTACCCAGGGGGATAGCTTGAGGCTCTGTCTCAAAAATATATATATATATATTTTTTTTTACATTGAATATGCATTGAAATATTTTTAATATACTGAGTTAAATAAAATACAACATTAAAACTAATTTCCCTTGATTATTTTTATTTTACTGCATTTATAGGACATTAATCTGTAGTTAACAGTGTCTATCAAGCTCATGTAAATTATATGGCTAAGTGATTGCTATATTGCCCAACTGGTAGAGTTTCCATTGAGAAAAGTTAATTAAATCTTTTTACATATCAAAATCCCAATATTATCACCTTCCTTAAACTCTTTCTATGTGACAGACACAAATATTAAATCACTTCTAACAAGAACTTTACAAAGTAGCTGTCATTCCCTTAAGCTGTGGTGGAAGTTGTTTCTGTAGGGTTAACATGCTCACTAAGTGGCAGGGTAGCAGTTAATCCCATCTTTTGGCTTTGAGTTCACTTTTTTCATACTACAACATGGTTGCAAACGAAAGCAATCTTAAGAAAGATGATCACAACATTTTTGAGCTTCTAGGAAACCCAATGTGTAATTCAACTCTATAGTCACAGAGAAACTGTACCTTAATTGCAATACTGATGAAAACAAAGAAAAATAAGTTGTGGAATTTTATAAACTATGAAACTGTTTTCATAAAATGCAAACATATAACACAAAAGATTATGGAGTTGACTATGATATAAGAAAAAAGTCATACATAATTCTAAGGTTCTTTTAATTTTAATATTTTTCTTTGCAAAGCAATGTTTATCATTTGAGCATCAGTGACTGGGAGGTCAAATGCTTAAGTGTATGAGATTTTTAGATGGCTGTGAATTTTTTTTAAAGGACCTCAAATTTTGTTGAAATTTCTTTCAGTAAATTAACAGCCCTAATTAATATTTTCCCTTGGCTCATATGATTATTACTGTAAGAAAAAAGTCACTTTACAAACCTTAGTGATTCTTTGGGAATTTCAAGTTCACTAAAATTTTATTTCTAAAATCAATTTTATATGCTCAAAATGTACAAAATGTAAAATCTAAAGCCCTATTTGATGAATCTATACCTCTTCAAAAGAAATACACACACACACACACACACAAAAAGAAATACAAGAACTAAAATCATAAGGGTGATTTAAAATGAAATAAAAAATATTACCTACAATATTAATAATGCCACAAATTGGGTATCATACTAATCCAAAATTTTATTTTTTTAATTTATTTTTAATATGAGGGTACACACTTTTAGGTTACATTGTTCTCACTTCCAGGGTAAACTTTCATTTGTAAAAGAGCCCCTCACCCAGGGGACATGATATACACCCTCACAATGTGGACATTGTGATCCCACCTCAGGCCCTCCCTCTTTCTACCAAACGTCCTCCTTCCTCCCTCTACCCCTGTACTAGTCTATATTTGTGTTTTATTGTTCTTATGAGCAGGTAATTATTTATATATTGATTTCATATTAGTATGGAGTATACTGGATATTTATTTTTCCATTCTTACAATATTATCTAGGAGGAATGTATTTCAACTCCATCCAGGTAAATGTAAAAGATGTAAAAATCTCCATCTTTTTTAATGCCTGAATAGTATTCCATGGTATCCATATACCACAGTTTGTTGATCCATTCATGGATTGATGAGCACTTAGGTTGCTTTCACGACTTGGCAATTATGAATTGAAAATGCAAAACTTTATAATGTATAAAATATTTCAAATGACTACCGTTACATAAGGACTAACAGAACAGGTTGTTCCAAAATATTCATTAGCAAAAACTCATTTTGAAAGGGTATCTATTAAGATTAGACTTAGAGGAAACATTTTCACTATATTATTTTTCATAAATCTAGACTATTTTCCTAAAACATACTTTGACAAGAAAACAATTATCACCATATTAGAATCACAAAATTTTTAAGCAGTAGAGAGAGATTCTTCTGGCCTTGGTTGTTCTGTAGATAAGAAGTTATGAACCATGTCTCAGAGAGGGTTCCTGCCTTATTCCAGATGTTCCAGAACATAAAATGACAACATGTTGGTGATAAGCTTGGACCAGTCATTACTTTGTTTGTAAACCTTTTCCCTACCCCTACCCTTTGGTCCTCAGCTGCAATATCATGAAACAAGTATATTACTATCTCTCCTATAAACCATGGGGTCAGGAAAGAAGAAGCAATGATTGGTTCATGTTGTTTCTAGAGAAGACATAGTCATGAAACATCTGCTAAATTGAAATGGACCACACTAGGCTGAGTTCTCTGAATCTATTCATCTCTTACTTATTGGTATATCTTAGAGCCTGTTGAAAATATGGCTATTAAAAGGCATGTGTTGATTTAATCATATGTTTTTGGGTCACAAAGTACACATGTATGATGATGAACTATCTTAAACATTTCTTTCAAACTTAAAGTAAGGAATGTCAGACATCTTCTAGTAGAATCCTAACCAAATGTGAACATATCTTTGTTTGAAGAGTAATAGTGACATCATTTCACAGTTCTGGTATAGAAAGCTCTTTAAAATGCTGCCACTCTGTAATTTCTACCCACTGGTCCTATTTCTGTACACATATAACAATAAATCCTTTTTTCCAAGTATGTAAAGTTGGTAATCATGTTTCTCTCATTCTAATTTCTGTCTTCCCAGATGATACACCAGCCATTCCTTTTACCTCTCTTCATGTAATGGTTCTAGACTGCCTCACCTGTTTAGATGCCCTTTTCTATTTACATTCAATAGTTATTACTATTCTAGTTCCCAGAGCTAAAGTCTATTCCTCAGATGTGGTCTGATGATCAAAAATAAAATAGTCACCTCCTTTTCTGAATAGCAAATGTGGCCTACAATCACATCAGTATTTTAAGCAGTCTCAAAACACATCAGGATATATCAACAAAGAAAAAAGCTGGTCCCCAAATGACTTCTAATATATTTTGAGATTAAAAAACATATATTTCACTAAGGATATTAAACCCACATAAATATTTAAGTGAATAAACAGTACAGAATAAAAAGTGACGATCTCTACCTCCTATCCCCTAAGGCAAGATTTTTTCCTCAAAGGTAAACAATTTAAACATTCCCTTTAGTTATGCTGGAGGTAATCACTATACTTAGACCTCTGGTTCTTATATTATCATCTTTAAACCACAGTATTGAAAGCCTGATATAAAAGATGAGGAAATGTACTGATATACCCTACCTTGCACCACACCAAATCTTCCCCTATTTCATTATATTTAAAATTTTTTTTTTTTTGAGATGGAGCCTCAAGCTATCCCCCTGGGTAGAGTGCCATGGCATCACAGCTCATAGCAACCTCTAACTTCTGGGCTCAAGCGAGTCTCCTGCCTCCACTTCCCGAGTAGCTGGGACCACAGGCGCCCGCCACAACGCCTGGCCATTTTTTGGTTGCAGCCATCATTGTTGTTTGGAGGGCCCAGGCTGGGGATTCAAACCCGCCACCTTAGGTGTATGTGGCTGGCACCTTAGCTGATTGAGCCACAGGCACCGA
>CAUYQV010011470.1:0-45570 GCA_963574575.1 Galagoides demidoff
GTTGTGGCGGGCGCCTGTAGTCCCAGCTACTTGGGAGGCAGAGGCAGGAGACTTGCTTGAGCCCAGGAGTTGGAGGTTGCTATGAGCTGTGATGCCATGGCCCTTTACCTAGGGGGATAGCTTGAGGCTCCGTCTCAAAAAAAAAAAAAAAAACAAATGCCATACAGAACTATGGCAGGATAAGGCAGGACAGGAAAAAAGTATGGAAAAATCCCCAAATGCCTCACGCCTAAAAGTACTATTTCCACTATCAAGTATGTTTTTCCTTCCTTCCCCTTCTCAGGTCTTCCCTGACCCGTTCTTCACACATTCCTCTTCTATCCCTTTTCTTGGTCATTCCTTTTAACCATATCTCTCATCAAGATTTTTACTAAGACTACCCATTATTTGAAGACATAAACTTGGTGAAGTAACAAGAGATAGCCCTGAGACAATAGGCCTAGGTTCACCTCCTCACTCCACTGATCTCTTTTAGCCTCAGTTTCCTAAACTGTAAGAAAACGGATTGTTTGACAACCTAAATAGGATTATTGCAAGAACCAAATGTGCAAATGTATGTAAATGTTAGCTCAGCACCCGAACCTTAGTGGTTAGGGCGCCAGCCACATACACTGGGGCTGGCCGGTTCAAACCTGGACCTGCTAAACAACAAGGACCACTACAACAAGAGAATAGCCAGGCATTGTGGCGGGCTATGTGGGAGGCTGAGGTAAGAGAATTGCTTAAGCCCAAGAGTTTGAGGTTGCTGTGAGCTTTGATGCCACTGCACTCTACTGAGGGCAACATAGTGAGACTCTGTCTTTAAAAAAAAAAAAAAAAAGATACTAAATAAATGTTAGTTTCCTCTTTCATATCTTGCCACCCCCTTCAACGTGCTAGAGAGCATCTTCCCAGCAATCACATGTAGATGACCTATTACGCAATGAAACTAAGCCAAGTAAGTTTCATTCCTTTATTTATTTTACCTTTCTTTTTTTTTTTTATTGAATGGTAACTATGTACATTAATGCACTTCTGAGGTACAGTATGGGGTTTTCACATGCAATCCGAAATACTTCCATCAAACTGATCAACACAGCCTTCATGTCATTTTCTCAGTTATTGTTTTAAAATGTTCTCATTCTACTCTTAGAGAGTTTCACTTGTACCCCTGTACGATAGACCTCAAAAATGGTCCCTCCAATCCCCCTCCCTCCACCCATTCCCCCCTCCCTTCTCCCTCCCCCCCCCCACATTCTTAGGCTATTTGGTTATAGCTTTCATATAAAAGGTAAAAATTAGTTTCATAATAGGGGTGTGTACACTGGATACTTTTTCCTCCATTCTTGTGATACTTTGCTCAGAAGAACATTCTCCAGCTCCATCCATGTGAACATGAATGACATTCTTTCAATCTACCTTTACTTTCATGTTAACAATCAGTAAAAATAATCAAAAAAGGAGTAGGGGGATGGCATCCTGACTGGCCTTCAAGTTAGATGGATAGAATGCACATACCAAACCTTCCTAAAGGCATCGCAAGCAATTCAAGGGGTCAGTGCTATGGACTGGATTTGGACCCCCCTCAAATTCATATGGCAAAACCCTAATCTCCAATGTAATGGTATCAGGAGGTGAGACCTTTGGAGGCAATTAGGTCATGAGGATGGAGCTCAGATGATGAGATCAGAGCCCTTGAGAAGAAACACCAGAGAGTAGGAATGTGTCTGAGTGAGTGTTCACTTTCTCTCACTCTCTCTGCCACGTATGGATACAACAGAAGATGGCCCTCTGTGAACAGGCAGAGGACTGCTCTCCAAACCATCAATGCTGATATGCCCTGATCTTAAGACATCTAGCCTCCAGAACTGTGAGAAATAAATGTTTGTATTTAAGCCACTCAGCCTGTGGTACTCTGCTACAGCAGTCCGAACTAAAATAGACACTCAGAAAACAGCAAATGGCCTTAGGGTATAAAATATATTGACCTATAACTATAAATTTAATTCACCAGCTTTCAACTGGGCACATACCTTGAGCTGTTTTTTTAGCAGTAAAGATACCAACTACCCTTGCCTTTCAGGTCTTTCTTAATCAAAAATATGGCAGGGAGAAAACAGGATGCCTACAGTATAATAATGCATACCTTGGCTATACCATTATCCTAACAAGATTATTTTTTATTTCAATTTATTTTCTAAATGTATGGGCAAAGAAAATACTCCCATGACTCACAAATTAAAAACTACGCAAAGTTTCACCTTCCAACTTTGTTCCTACTCTCTCAGGCCCTATTCTCCCCTTCCCAGCAGGGAATCAGTTAGTGAACCAGTTTTTTTGCCAAGTTATTTTATGCAAATATAAGCAAATTTGAGTATGTGTTCTTGAATCCACCCTTGTCACACAAATTGTTGCATACTAAAGACATTATTACGGGACTTTGGGTCTTTCACTTTACAACGAATCTTGAAATATTTCCTTATCAGTTTATTGAGAACACCCACATTCTTTTGAAGATCTAGTGGGATATACCATAATGGATCCGTTCTGCTTTTATTTTGGCAGCTTCCAAACTTCTACAGCTATAAACAAAGCTATAATAAACAACCTTGCCGGCGCCAGCCACGTACACCTAAGGTGGCGGGTTTGAATCCCCAGCCCGGGCCCACTAAACAACAATGATGGCTGCAACCAAAAAATGGCCAGGCGTTGTGGCGGGCGCCTGTGGTCCCAACTACTTGGGAGGCGGAGGCAGGAGATTCCCTTGAGCCCAGGAGTGGGAGGTTGCTATGAGCTGTGATGCCATAGCACTCTACCCAGGGGGATAGCTTGAGGCTCCGTCTCAAAAAAATAAATAAATAAATAAACAACCTTGCCATGGGTCATTTTGTACAGGTTATCTGTGAGATAAATTAGTCCTGGAAGTGAAAGCTGTAGATCAAAGCCTATGGATTTATAATTTATCTTTTTTATTTTTTATTTTATTTTATTTTTTTGCAGTTTTTGGCCAGGGCTGAGTTTGAATCTACCACTTCTGGCATATGGGGCTGGCGTCTTACTCCTTTGAGCCACAGGCACCACTCCTATAATTTATTGTAACATTAAAAACTTTCTACTAACTTTACCAATTTATACTCTCAAAAGCAAGAGTGCTCATTTCCCAGAGACTAAACAAAGTATATCAGACTTTTCCATTTTTTCCAGTCTGAAATGTAAAATGTATTATTCTCAGTATAGTTTTGATTTTTCTCTTAATGAAAGAAATGCCTTCTCATGCTTTAAAAGACATTTTATATTTCCTTTTTGGAAGAAGAGTGCATTCATATCTTTTGCTTCAGTTTTTGTTTTTTTTTTTTTGTTTTTAACATTTTTATTTGTTGATTTACAGGATTTCTTCATTTGTCAGGGTGATTAACTTGCACACTTTTGCTAGTACATTATTTGTGTTTTAAAATTTGCTTATGATATTTTTCCCCCCTTGGAGAAGCTTTTTAACATATTTGAATTTATCATTCTTTTCTGTTACAGCTTCTAAATATGGAGTCATTTTTAGAAAAGCCTAACTTATTCCAAATGTTCAAAAAATTCCCCCAGAATTTTTCTAATTCTTCTAATATATTTAAGACTTTAGTTTTCACATTCAAATCTTTAGTGCATTTGGAATAAATATTGTATTCAGGATGAGGTATGACTCTAACTTTGTTTCCAGATGGCCACCCAATATCCCAATATCTTTATTCACTTTTTCCCCAGTGAAAGACCAAATTTCTTCTACTGGTCTACTATTCATGTACTAATACTACATGGTTTTCTCAGAAATCTTTGTTTATTTTTACATAGCAAAGATTAGAATTAGTTTGTCTATTTTCAAAATAAACAGATGGTCAAAGAAGCAAACCTGGTGGCATTTTTAATAAGACTGCACCAAGTTTTAAAATTAAGGCAGGATGAACTGCCATCTGTATTCTATTTGTCTTTTGTGTCTTCCAAGAGTGTTTTGAATACCTCATAAAGGTCTTACACATAATCTATTATGTTTTTTCCTAGGTCTCTATTGTAAAAAAAAAAAAGGTACTTTCTTCTATCTTTTAACTGCTTATTGTTTACATATACAGCAGCACCTCTGTAAGTTGACCACACAAGGGACTGTAACAAACTGGTCAACATAAAGACCCAGGCCTGCTGATATGTGCATGTGGTACATGTTTGGTCTATGACAATTAGTTCAACTTAAGGGAGTCAATGTAGGAACATGTTCAGCTACGGAGCTTCTAGTGTATATGAAAGCTACTGGCTTCTGGTTATGAATTTTGTAACACAATTTCATATTGTTTGTGATAGTTTTGCACTTGATTCTTTTACTTTTGAGGGTCTACAATCATATAATAACATATTATTGTAATGCGAGCTCCATAAACAAAAGAAATTTTTATTATCTGTTTTTCACTTGATTCTTTTACTTTTGGGGTCTTATATAATAACATATTGTAATATAAACTCCATAAACAAAAGAAATTTTTATTATTTTTTCACCAGTTCCTAGATTATAGCAGGACTCAAAAAATACTTGCTGAATGAAAAAAAATCTTCAAATAACAATAGTTTTGCATCTCATTTCCACTTTTATTTTTCTTTTTCTCTTATTTATTTGTTAATTCAATGTAAAACTTCAGACGGAGTAAAACCATGGTTATAACAGGCATTCCTATCTGGACTTTTAATTTTCTCTTTAAGTAAGGGGCCAGATTTAGGACCTAGATACCAATATATTAATTAATATTTATTATATAAAAGAAACCACCTATCCTGAATTGGTGTATTTTAATCAAAAAGACGTTAATTTATTCTAATCAGAAAGATGTCAGGTTTCAGCATCCATAGAGTATCATATTTTTTTTCCTTAGATCATTTAATAAAATGAATCCTATCAATTTTTTATATCAAATACAGGGAGGGCTCGGAATTCCTAAAATAAACTCTATTTGGTGAGGATAATTCTTTTAATGTGTTACTAGATTCTAGCTAGCTACTTTGCTAGCTTTTTATTTAGGATTTCTTTACCAACTTATGAAACACAATTGTTCTCTAGTTATGCTTTGTTTCATGAAATCTTTCTCATGCTTGGGTATTAACATCTTATCGCTACGTTAAAAGAGAACTAATGGTTTCTTAATTTTCTACGCTTTAACATGGCTTAAGAGAATTATCGGCTCTAAGAGCGTGCTAGAATTCTTTTATGAGATAGGCACGTTACCTTGCTTGACTATAGTAACCACATCACTATGTTTATCACATTGTACGCTAATCCAAATTGTGCACGTCACTTCATGTACAGGATGCAATGGTCCATTTCAAAACTAGTAAGAAAAGAGCATAATTGTCTTACCACAACAAATAAGTAAGCAAGGTGATGGATGTGTTAATCATTTCAATGTAAGCATTTCACATTGTATATCAAATCAGTACACTGAACCCCATAAATGCATCAATGTACACATCCGTATACATCAGTTATGATTTAATTAAAAAAAACACAACTATAGGCTTGGCACCTGTGTCTCAATCGGCTAAGGCGCCAGCCACGTACACCTAAGGTGGCGGATTCGAATCCCCAGCCTGGGCCCGCCAAACAACAATGATGGCTGCAACCAAAAAATGGCCGAGCGTTGTGGCGGGCGCCTGTAGTCCCAGCTACTTGGGAGGTGGAGGAAGGAGACTCGCTTGAGCCCAGGAGTTGGAGGTTGCCATGAGCTGTGATGCCACGGCTCCGTCTCAAAAAAAAAAAAACAAAAAAAACCACAACTATAAAAAAAAATTGGGCTGCAATAAAACTAAATAAATAAATAAAATAAAGAACATCTTGGGGGTGACTGTTTTCAGTATCTAAGTTTTTCAACTACATTTGCCTAGCTTTCTTACTTTCCTATTTCCTTGGTTGTCAATTATTAAGCAATTTGCGCTTGCTTTGTTTTTTTGTTTTTTTGTTTTTTTTTTTTGCAGTTTTTAGCAGGGGCTGAGTTTGAACCCACCACCTCTGGCATATGGGGGCTGGTGCCCTACTCCTTTGAGCCACAGACGCCACCCTGCTTTTTTTTTTTTTTCACTAAATTAGGTTACTTTATAACAATAATTACAACAATAAAGGGTTAAATTTTAAAATTCAGCTTTGCTAACTCATTAATTTTGGATTTTACTGTATTTTTTCTCCCCCTGCACCCTCACCCTTCCCTTCTTGTTTTCTGCCTTTGTCCGTGTCTGTTCCTGGCTCTTTCCTTTCTCTTTTCTTTGCCTTCTTTCCTTCTCTCCCTCCTCTCCTCCCTAGCCTTTCTTCCTCTCTCCGTCCATAAAAACATAGTACAAAACCAGACAGCAGGAAAGAGAGAGAATTATTTTATTTCTTTGGAGACAGAATCTTGCTTCATCGCCCTGGCTAGAGTGCAGCGGTATCATCACAGCTCTCAGCAACCTCAAACTCCTGGGCTCAAGAAATATCCTGCCTTAGCCTCCCAAGTAGCGCGAAGAACCTGCCACAGCGCCTAGCTAATTTTTCTATTTTTAATAGATATGGGGTCTCACTCTTGCTCGGTCTGGTCTCAAATTCCTGACCTAAAGTGATCCTCTTTGCCTCTACCTCCCAGAACCTAGGGTTACGGTGTGAGCCAACGCCTGGCCCCGGATTTTTATCATTATTAGCTTTTTTCTTTTGCTTATCTCATTGATTTTGCCGTTCTTATCTAATGTTTAATTAAGTGGTTAAGCATTTTTCTCATATACGCACGTGTGTGTGAGTCAACTGAGCACTGCTCTGGCATGGGATGTGTACGTGTGAGGAGTGCCTTCCTTGCCATTGCTTTCTAAATATCCTGAAACTTTTTATGCCTGAGTTATTTAAGATAGTGTTTATACATTTTTAGGAGCAGGAGGCTTTCTGTTTTCTAATTTATAGTATTGTTAGATCAAGCTGAATTTTTAAAAAATTATTATAGTTTTCTAACATGGTATAAATTTCTGTACATATAATAAGCACTTGAAAAGAAAGTATAGTCTGTGTATTTGAAGCATAGGGCGTCTAAATGTACCCTTTAGCTCTTCCTCATTATCTACGCTTCTCAGAATTTCTATATTCTGTTTTATATTTTGTTCACTGGATCTGTCATGCCCCAGAGGTAAATTAAAATTTCTTACTGTGTTTCTGTTTCTTCTTTAATTCCTTTTTATGAATATGTAGATATTTAAGACATATATGATTCATAACTATTTTATCTTCCTGGTGAATTATATATTATATTCTTCTGGTAATAAAAAGCCAATTCTTCACTTCATTTAACACTTCCAGAAACCCTGTTTCTTTGTTCACCTGGATACCTTCACTCACACTTTCATTTTCAACATTTTTAATTACTTTGCCATAAGCTATCTCACACATGCGTTTTCTAGTTTCTTTCTTTATATATAAGATTTTTTCTTCCATGTTAATATGAGGGTACATAGGATTATGTTACATTATTTGTGTTTGTAAGGTCAAGTCCAAAGTCTGAGTTATGGTTGAGTCCTCCTTCATCCAGGAGGTGTCCACATACCCTACATTACACCTGCTAGGTGGCCTCCCCCTTCCCCCTTTCTCTCCCCCTCTTGAATTTAATTGTGCCTTCCTTTGGGGTGGACCTGTCCTTGTTGATCAACTATTTTCAGATTAGTACTGAGTACATGGGATGCCTGCTTCTCCATTCTTGAGATACTTTACAAATGTATCCAGGTAAATACAAAAGATGCAAAGTCTCCATCTTTTTTTATGCCATACCCTTTTGTGACTGTAATAGTTTAGCAGGGCTGCTGTAACAAAGTTGCACAGGCAGAGTGATGTAACAAGAGAAGTATCCTGTCTCATGGTTCTGGGGTCTCTGAGTGCCAGGCGAAGGTTCCTTCTGAGGGCTGGGAGGGAAGGATCCGCTCAGGCTTCTCTTCCTGGCCCGCAGACAGCTATGGTTTCCCTACTTTTCTCCACGCCATCTCCCCTCAACACTATCTCACATCCACACTTGTGAGGACACTGGTCATACTGGATTAGGACCACTGTAATAACCCCACTTTAAATTATTTATCCCTGTAAAGACCCTATGCCCTAGTAAGGCCACATTCTGAGATGCGGGGAATTGGTGCTTTAATATATGAACTGGGGGGAGAGGACATAATTCAATCTATACTAGTAAATTATGCCTGAATTATTTTTTGTTAGATGGATTAAACCATTAATAAACATATTATAAGTTTGTTTATAGTTCCCTATTTAAGTTACCTTCTGCTTTCTGTTTTGATGATTTTATGAAGTATCTTGCTATATATGGTTTGTTCCACTTTCTGTTCTTTTGGGAGTGATTTCTGTTCTGGTGGTTATCCACGTAACAAGCTTTCTTTCCCATCTCTAGTAATTCCACATGAGCAATGCTGAAAAGTATTTCCTCTTCTCCTTTCCTTCCCTCTACCTCTCAACATTGATCAATAATATTATCTTTTTTGGAGTTTACTCTTATCCTATCAAATATGCTTATCCTTCTGTTTGATTTCCCAGCTTTAACCGATATGCTTCGACACCAACTCTTAGAGATTGTGCAGTCAGTGACCGTATTCTGCCTCCCATCTTCTTTCCCCTTCTTCTCAGTGATTGGCAGTTGCATCATTTCTACATTGTGACAACCCAGAATGTGAACATTCTGTCTGTTACCAAGCCTGGCATTTCTTTCTTTCTTAGTTCTACAGTTGAAATATATTCAAAACTCACAGACATTCTCAGTAATCTCCTGGTCAAATAAAATCAATGATTTAATTACCTCAAGACTCACAGAATAAGTTCCTTAAATTTTTTCATGTTAGAATATGCCTGTGGCCTTCAGAGAATGAAAGTAATTTGGCTGGACAAAAAATTCTTAGTTTGCATTTTCCTTGAGAACACTGAAAATGGTATTAAAAGGAAGCCTACAACCATATGATATTTCCCCTGAATAAGTGATTTAATTTTTTGCTTGAATGCTTATTAAATAACTATATATTTGTCTACCAAGTCCAATAACTTTAGCAATATAACTCTCAGTGTTGAACTTTCTGGGTCAATTCTGAATACATTTTTATTAACATATTAAAGTAAATCTCCACTTATTTTAGAAAAAATTTCTTGAATTCCACCTTTCAACATGTGTTCTAATTCATTGTTTTATTTTGCTTTTCCTGAAGGGATTCTGATTACTAAGATTCTGGATGTGCTTAATCTAAAATTTTTAAAGCTATTTTGTGTAAGTTTCATTTAATTCAGCTTTATTATTTCTATCGTTCATGCTCCTGCTGAGTGTTCCCCAATGTCTGGTGTTTCCTCCCAATTCTGTCTTGTCTATGATGGTTTTGGCACTTTTTCCTGAACTCTATCAACCTGCATTCCATCTCCCCTTGTTTTGTTTTGTTTCTTGAGACAGAGTTTTACTATGTCACCCTCAGTAGAGTGCTGTAGCATCACAGCTCATAGCAACCTCAAACTTAAGAGAAGCTTAAGCGATTCTCTTCCCTCAGCCTCCCAAGTAGCTGAGACGACAGGTGCCCACCAACAATACCTGGCTATTTTTGTTGTTGTTGTTCAGCAGACCTGGGCTGGGTTCGATCCCACCCAGCCCCGGTACATGTGGCCGGTGCCAGGCCTCATCTCCCCTTGTTGACTGTTCTTTCTTTCGTTCTGATAGTCTTTTTCGTGATCTTCCTCCTCCACAGAGTTAGAGCTTCACTGCTTTTGAAATGTTTTGGTAACATCTTAATCACAATTCTCATTTGCCATTTGGGTCAGCCTCATTTTTCTATGACAATCTTTGTTAATGAGCACTGCTACTCTTTCTTTTTATTGTTTCTGTTCCATGTGTGTGAGTTGCTTCTTTACCAATAATCTTCTCAGAAGCTGGACTTTCTTTCTTTCTTTCTTTTTAATTAAATGATAGCTGTGTACATTAATGTAATCATGGGGTACAGTGTGGTATTTTCATATGCACTTTGAAATATTTTCATCAAACTGGTTAACATAGACTTTATGTCAATTTTCTTAGTTATTGTGTTAAGACGTTTATACTCTACCTTTAGAAAGATTCACTTGTACCCTTGTAAGACAAACAATAGAGTTGATCCCTCCAATCACCCTTGATTAGCTCCTCGCAGTATGAGGAGCAGCCAGTATGTTCTTGGACTTTAGCTGCCACTGAGGAACACGCCATCCATGTGGCTGTCTGGTACCTCCTCCATTCTAGCAGCCTTGCTCCCTGCACTTATCGTGGTAAACGTGATCGAAGCTTTTGTCTCTCCCAACCCCCGCAAGAGTTCTTGTGCTGGTTTCCCTGATATCTCCCCACCCTAGGCCTGCCATCCAGGTCCATGCCTTATCCCTGAAATCTCCCCATCCTGAGCCTGCCATCCACATCCATGCCTTATAATTCCTCCTACTTGGCTTCTGCCCAATCCCAACTAATTTCTTCTTAGCCTTTATTTATGTTTTGACATCTAGAGAGCTGTATCTTCTAATCTGACAAATATAAAGTTTATGAGATCTTTCCTTTTCTTCCTTCGTGAGTGTGTAGGTATATGTATGTATGAATTTTCTTATTCATATTTTTTCTTATTATTCCCCGTAAGTTTTTTTGAAAGATGTCCAGGGAGAGAATAATGGTGATTTATCTAAACATTTTTGTACTAAGATAACCTAGGTTAATTTTAATAACATTAATCTTAACCAGTAGTGGGAGGGGAAAAAAGGAAAGTTAAAAAAAGGAAAACGAAGGAGAATAGGTCTACAAAAAGAATGAGGAATCTGCCTGTAATTTTAAAATATAGTCTAAAGTACCATAAAGAGGATTATGAGATGACTTTCCTGGATCATAAAATCTAGCTTTATACCTGACACACAGCTTTTGATTTGATTAGAAAAGCGAGGTAGCTGGCATCCTATATATGTACAAATAATGTGAGAGGGGAATGCCCAAAAGTTAAAAATGTATTTACCGAGACAACTCTGAATATAACCAGTTCAGAAATGTGAAATCAAAAACAGTCACTAAAGAGAAGTATTATTCTGTTCATATGAATTGGGTCTGACAATCCATAATTGTAGATTTTTTTGGTCCTGTTCTAAGACTACTGAATCAGAATCTCTAGAAATATGATGTAGCTATCTGCATTTTAACTTCTCAGGTGATAAAAAGGCAAATTAAAGTATGAGAACCACCGGCCCAAAATGATGCCACATCACTACTGCATGACTCACGTGCATTATTGTATTTAACCCTGAAGAAGGCCTGTAAGGCAGTTATAGAAAGGTTTTTACAAATGAAATACCTGCAGCCTCAGGGGGGCTAAGAAACTTCCCAAGGCCACAACGCTGGGAAGCAGCAGACCAGTCAGTCTGGCTGACCTCAATACCAAGGCCTCCAATTACAGTAATGTACAATATTGGTAGCTCTCTGAAACTTTAGATTTGGGGGATGGAAAGAAGAGAGAGAAAGAGAATAGACCAACAAGAGTTATCTCACAAAGACACCCCTGAAGACTATAAACAGGTTCAAATTCATCAGCTACTTTGACAGATAGACTACAGTGGGCATGTGAGCGGGGAGGCCACATAGGGCCCCGCATCCAGAAGTGCCCACATGTGGGGCTGAAAACTCTGTAGCTGTCATCTTGAAATCCTTAATACAGTAGAACTTCTGTAAGTAGAACACCCAAGGAACTGTGTGGTCAACATACAGACGTGGTCAACATAAGGAACTAGGCCTACTACAATACTGAAACGTGCATGTGGTACATGTCCAGTCTATGAAAATCAGATCCACTTAAGGAGGTGGTCAGTGTAGGGAGGTGGTCAACTACAGAGGTTCTACTATAGTTTGGTCATGGAATCTGCATTTTATAAGTGAAGTCCAGTGGGGCAGAAGAGCATGTGCCAGGGGCTTAGAGTCTTGGCACATACACAGTCCCACTACTTCCGTTAAATGGGTACTTGGCCCCCCAATCCCTGCCCCCTGGATACCAATACCCACCAAAATCCCCCCTCCCCTCCCCCTAGGGACTGCTTCTGCCTCAGCCCACAGCAGGGACCTAGGTACAACCATGGGGAATAGGGAGTTAAGTTTGTACTCCTGAAGATGTCTCAGGGTAGACATGGAGGCAGCAACTTCAGTGGGTTTGGCAGGTTACTCAGCAGGGGTGAGCCTCTTGCCCACTTGTGATCTGAGCACAAAGGTTGCAGTGACTTGAAGGTAACCTATCCCGCATGGTTTGGGGCAGGGGGCAACGGACAGGAGAGATGCCTGCCTCAACTTCTCTCTGTACTCCCATCTGGGACACAGCTTACCACCTAGTGTCTGGAAAAAAGGAGAACTTGGAGTTGGCAGATCAGGTGTATAGTAAGTCATAGGGAGGGTCCCCCAGGCAGGAAGGTCTGCACTTGTCCCCTGAGTATTCCCATGTCTGAGTGAGCGCAACACGACATAGTGGACATAGTGGATGAAAAAACACCTGACAGGTAGTGAAAGACGGAGCGAGGAAAGAAAAAGATTTATATTTTTATATTTTTAACAGCACTTTTTTGGTGCTTTTTGAACAAGGGGTCCCACATTTTCACTGTGTACTGGGCCTCACAAACTCTGTAGCTAGTCCAGTACACAGTAGACTTTAAGGGGTTTAGAGGGTCCATCTCTTGTACTTGAAGGATTATAATCACGCCCTTCTACAAAGGGTCACTGGAAACATGGTTAAAACCAGGATGCTGGAGAGTCGCTCAAATACATCCAGACACTTTTGTTGCCGTTCTACACCTCCTGGTCTCCTATCCCATCAACTGACCAGTTATATTTTTATATCACAGGTAAGACTAGAAAACTACAAAAGATATAAAGAAAAACAGTTTAACTTTCACTGTATTCACATTTAAGACATAAGGCTTCTGTTTTAATTATGTAAAAACCATCAAAGGCTTTAGACACTAAGAGAATATGATCATTAAAATTAGCCAGAACCAAACAGTCTTCAGGGCACCAAGCCTGGCTATAAAATCTTTTTATCATTTTTACAGAAAAAAATTTCTCCAGTGACCATAATGAAAAATGCCAGGGAAACAAAATGTCTACTGCAGGATTTCTAAAGGGAGGCATAAAATTGGGGGGGAAAACTCATTTATTATTCATTTAGATTATTATACATTTAACACATTTAGAGTAGTTCACAAAGAAAATGCAAATGTGTTGCAATCCTTTTTAAATGAAACCTTCTAATTCTCCATCTGCTTTTTGAAAAGGGAAAAAGGTGGTTCACTAGTACATTGATATGCTAAATGATTCTTCTCAATATTTTCTTCTTTTAAATACCATACGATATGTGTCCCTTCAAATTAGCACCTGGTAGTCATAAATTAACCCATATAGAGGTGAAGGACCTCTATAAAGAAAATTACAAAACCTTAAGAAAGGAAATAGCCAAGGACTTTAACAAATGGAAGAACATACCATGCTCACGGGTGGGAAGAATCAACATTGTTAAAATGTCTATACTTCCCAGAGTAATTTGCCGATTCAACACCATCCCTATTAAAATACCAACATCTTATTTTCAAGACTTAGAAATATGTTTCTGCGTTTTTTATGGAAACAGAAAAAACCGGTATATCTAAGGCAGTTCTTAGTAATAAAAACAAAGCTGGGGGTATCACCATATCAGATTTTAAGCTGTACTACAAGGTCATAGTGGTCAAGACAGCATGGTACTGGCACAAAAATAGAGACATAGACATTTGGAATTGAACAGAAAACTGGAAATGAAAACCAGCAGCTTACAGCCACTTAATCTTCAATAAACCCAACAAAAACGTCCACTGGGGGAAAAACTCCCTGTTCAATAAATGGTGCTGGGAGAACTGGATACCCACATGTAAAAGACTGAAACTGGACCCACACCTTTCTCCACTCACCAAAATTGATGGATTCAAGATGGATAATGGACTTAAATTTAAGGCACAAAATGATAAAAATCCTCTAAGAAAGAATAGGAAAAACACTGGAAGATATCAGCTTGGGGAAAGACTTTATGAAGAAGACTGCCATGGCAATAGCAACAACAACAACAATAAACAAATGGGATTTAATTAAATTGAAAAGCTTCTATACAGCCAAGGAGACAACAGTCAAAAGCAAATAGACAACCTACCCAATGGGAAAGGATATTTGCATATTTTGAATCAGACAAAAGTTTAATAACTAGGATCTACATGGAACTTCAATTAATCCACAAGGAAAAAACTAATAATCCCATACATCAATGGGGAAGAGAGATGAACAGAACCTTCTCTAAAAAAGACAGATGAATGGCTAGCAAATACATGAAAAAATGCTCCTCATCTCTAATTATTAGAGAAATGCAAATTAAAACCATCCTGAGATATCATCTAACCCTAGTGAGAATGGCCTATATCACAAAATCTCAAAACTGCAGATGCTGGCTCAGATGTGGAGAGAAAGGAACACTTTACACTGCTGGTGGGACTGCAAACTAGTACAACCTTTTTGGAAGGAGGTATGGAGAAACCTCAAAGAACTCAACCTAGACCGCCCATTTGATCCTGCAATCCCGTTACTGAGCATCTATCCAGAAGGAAAAAAAACCCCTTTTATTATAAAGATACTTGTACTGGGCTGTTTGCTGCGGCCCAATTTACAGTAGCTAAAATGTGGAAACAGTCTAAATGTCCTTCGACCCAGGAATGGATTGGTAAGCTGTGGTATATGTATACCATGGAATATTGTATATGTATACCATGGAATATTATTCAGCTGTTTAAAAAATGGAGATTTTGCAGCATTTGTACTAACCTGGATGGAGGTGGAACACATTATCCTTAGTGAAGCATCACAGGAATGGAGATGTATGAATCCTATGTATTCAACTTTGATATGAGGACAATCAATGACAATTAATGACATGGTGGGGCATGGGGGAAGGGGTGAGGAGACAGAAAAGGAGGGAGGGGGTGAGGGCAAGGACAAGAAAAAAAAAAGAAAATAGTGACTAATTCTCACATAAATTGGATTCGATTTCGACTAAAGTACATTACTTAAACATTAATTTTTACTTCAACTTGTTAATATGTTGTTTAGGGTACAGGATACAGCATCCTCATTTAAAAGTGAATTATGTTTGTAATTTCCCCTTTATAATGATATTTTTTTTCTAATTTTAATATCAGGTGTATCCAGATTAAGCAGAATGATTTTCAAGTATTTCCTCTTTTTCTGTTGTCTATAAGATTTGGCATGATCTGGTTTTTGAAATTATCTTTGATTTTTATTTATAAATATTAGTTGTCTATTTTTTGAAACATTGGGAAAAAAATAATAAGAAGTTAATTGATGACTCCATACTGAACCTCAGAGTCCAAGCATTCTATAATAGTCATACTCTTATTTGACAATGTGTTACTTTCTTTGTATTACTATTATTATTATTGCTTAATATATTGCAGCAATCGTCTGATTTCTTTTCTGAATGTATTTATCTTCATTCATTCTTTACAAGGTTTTTGTTTCTAGTCCTTATCTTAAATATTGTTATTGTTGGTAAATTTTAAGCCTTTTTAATTCTGTGAAGGCAAAAAGTGGAAACCTAATAATCACATGTATATATAAAAATAACTTTAAAAAAATTAACCCCTAAAACTGCCAAAAGGGCTTTTCCTAAAATTCTATTCATTCTTCTTTTCTTCCTAGCAAAGATGTTAAAAAAAAAAAAAAAAAACCACCTGGGAAAAAATACCACTTTTAAAAGGACAGAGAGAGGGGAAACCCCTAGAGAATTTTGGCAGAAATGAAGACAATAAAATAAACAAAAGTGTTTGCATATTTGAATTAATAGTTGTAAGACAAGAGACAAATAATACGAATGGCTAGCAAAGCAAATAACAAAAAAGGAACAGAGTTTGCTTAACACTGTCAAATCACAGCTCAGAAGCCTGAGTAATTCCCCCAGAAAAATGACAGAGGGAAAATGAACCATTTAATGTATAAACACACAATACTTTCCGCAAAATGTTTTACTTCTCCTGTGTCTGCTTCTCTCTTGTCCAGGCCAGAGTAAGATGAGACTGATGAGAGCATTAGGAGATACATGGGAGCAAGACACGGGAACTCTGTAATCTGCTTTGTTTTCTTATGGTTTTTGACCGAAGGTTTGGGACTTCTGGTCTTTTCCCCCACTATTCATTTTGAAGGAGTATCACCCTGAAGTGGAGGCAATCTTTCTCCCCACCACCCCCTCCTGCTCTTCCCATTCCTACTTTGGACTTCAACCCTCACCAGATTGTGTATCTCCTGTCTTCTACTCTCCACAGGGAATAACCCTTCACTGACAACTCTCCAGACCCTCATCCTCCATTCCTTCATGTTGTAATGCTGTTCTTCTTTGATTAGACCTTTTTTTGTTGTTGTCACTGTTCGTGTTTTTCTATCACAACTCCTAGAATCTATGGACAACGCTTTAGGCCAACAGGCCCCTTGCTGCAGACACGCATCACATAAATCATACTTTTCATGAAGCTTTACCCATTGCCCCCACAAAGTCCCACCCAGCCCTCATCCGTATTGCTTCATGCCAGGTGAAATTAAAGGAAGCACAGAGTTAGACTAATCTCTATCTAACCAAAGCCAGTCTTCACAGACAGGCTACTGATCATCAACCTGAGAGTAAACCAGTAGGTCTAAGACGTGCCCAGTTTTATTCCTCCTCTTGCATTTGCATCTCATCCCAATGCTGTAGTTAGAGTCTTTCTGAGAACATGCTTCTTTCTGAACAAAGCTATTTAAAGTTTATTCTCAAAATGTAGACAATAAGGAATTGAATGACTGCAAGCTGAGAAGGGTGATTGGGACGACTGATACTGCAGGAAAAGACAAGTATACCTTGGTAATTGCGGTGAAGACCTTTTCCAGAATGGCATTGGGCTGAGCAATTTGTGGTCCACTGGCCTGAATGTTGAGGGCTATGGCACATGGTTTGGCTACAAATCTAAAAATTAAAAGAAAAAGAAAAAAAAAAGCAGACAGTCAGAAGTCATTCTTTGTATAGCTGTTCTTAATGCCACCAGTTACACATCCATTCCTCAACTGTCCCAATAAAGTCCTGGTAGGAATTTATGAATGTATGTAGTCAACATTCATATCAGTAACTATAAAGCAGATTTAATATCTTTTTCTTCTTTAGTTTTCAACAGTAACATTAAAGAAATCCTTTTAGCCCCTAATCTTCATGTTCTAATGAGACTCAGATAGAAAGACTACCAGGTGAAACTATAAGTGTATGAGATATAAAAAGAAAACAAACTATGATTTTAAAATGATACAATTCATGCTCTTCTCACACATGGCAATAGTCAAGTGTTTACGAAGCATCTAATTTCACAAGAAGAAAGAGTGTTTCTGATCACCCCTCGTCATAAACTTGGCCATTTGTATTCCTATAATCAAAGTGTCCTATATTCATCCCCGGTCCCTTGTGGCTTCTTAAAATTCTCTGCTTGGGGGTTATTTGCTTCTTTCTCTTAAGACGTAATGAAGGATGTCAAAGGGCATGATGTCCTAAGTTGAAAAGTCCAAAATGTTCGTAAGCATCAGAGGAATTGTTTTTATCCTAAGCCAATGTCTTGGTCAGGGAAGAACAGGAAGACGGAGCCTTGTGTCTGGCCATACTGGCCTGGAAATGAGGCACTGAAGGACAGTAGGAATGCACAGGTCCCAAAGCCATGGTGACATCTACTAACGAAGCTGTATGAAAAAAAGAAAAGCATCTACAACTTCTAAGAGTTGTTTTAAACTATCTCTCACAATCTGGACACACTGGTCCAACCCCCCTGTGGCTTTATTACCCTGTAACTACCTGCTCATCTAGTACCTAGTCTTTTCTTCATCTCAACAATGCAGAGTCTAATGCAGAGACTAATCTTTTCAGCTTTGCTTACGCCAGGACAGTGCCTAGATGCACATGGGAGGAGGTCAAGAAAGGCAGCCACTGGTTAAGTTCAGTGGGTCTATTTTCAGTGGTGCTACCCCGGTGCTGAGTATGGCCGACAAGTTTGCAGATACAGGAGGTTCCAGGTTACAAACGAGACAGGTTCTATAGGTTTGTTCTTACGTTGAATATGTATGTAAGCTAGAACGGGTACATTTACTTACTACGTGTAATAGCTTCCGTTCCTAAGTGTGAGTCATACATCAGTTGGATATCTGTATCTTGGGGATTTTCTCTGTGTGACCCACAACAACGCATACACAGGAAGTAGGACAGTCAAACAATTTACTCAAAGGAATCTCAATAGCAACCCCCTCACCTTAGATATCATCTTCCAATAATTTTTTTTTTTGGAGAAAGAGTCTCAAGCTATTGCCTTGGGTCGACAGCTCACAGCAACCTCAAACTCTTGGACTTAAGTGATTCTCTTGCCTCAGCCTCCCAAGTTGCTGGGACTACAGGCTTCCACCACAATGCCTGGCTATTTTTTGGTTGCAGTTGTTTGGCAGGCCCAGGCTGGATTCGAACTTGCCAGCTCCGATGTATGTGGCTGGCACCCTATCTACTTGAGCTATAGGCGTCGAGCCATCTTCCAATGATTTATAAAAGCATTCAAAAAAGTTTTTTCTAGTATGAATTATGGAGTGCAGTATCTTACACCTACCTCTTTTTTAAACACCAGCCCACTTTTTTCTTTTTTTTGAGACAGAGTCTCACTAGGTTGCCCTCAGTAGAGTGCCGTGGCATCACAGCTCGCAGCAACCTCAACCTCTTGGGCTTAAGCAATTCTCTTGTCTTAGCCTCCCAAGTAGCTAGGACTACAAATGCCCTCCATAATGCCCGGCTATTTTTTGATTGCAGTTGTCATTGTTGTTTGTCAGGCCTGGGCTCAGTTCCAACCCACCAGCCTCAAGTATATGTAGCTGGCACCCTAGTTGCTGAGCTACAAGCGCCAAGCCACCAACCCACTTTTTTAAACCTCTCAAGAACAAATGTAACAGCATACCCCTCAATCACCAAGCTCATCACATTTTGATAACCATAATCGAACAAATATGATGCTCTATAAACATATGCCTCAGGCACAGGATGGGAATTATTTCTGCTACTATTTGGCTATGGATTCCTAGCTATAGGAATTAATCTCTGGGCCTCAGGTCCTTATGTTTTACATTATTATAATTCCATACATACATGTAGGCGTGCCTACAGATACATGTTATGTGAAGAGATAATATCCCTTTGTCTAAAATATTTGACGTGAGCCACAGGTAGGTTTCACTCCACAGCATTTACTCTCCATGACTTTCCTGGATCCAGCACCACACCCTGCCAGCTTTAGCTATACTGTGTCAAGCCATGTTCATTCAACAAGTTCTAAAAGTACCAAGCAAAAAAAAAAAAAAAAAAAAAGCCCAGAAACCAGGCCACACACTAGAAAAGACAAAGGCCACCAGGTAGAATAACTACTCACCCCAGTTTTCCCTGAGTACTGGGGTTCCCAGCATCATTATTGATGACACTACCTTTACCAACAAAAGTATTCCCATTTGATAGTTTCCCACAGTAAAAAAAAGGGGGGGGGGTCCTGTTTGGACAATAAATTGTGGTGACCCTTGTCATCAAGCCCTAGCCTGGTGCGGGTGCACAAGAAGCCCATACCAGCAATGCACTCAGGGTCTGGGCTCCTGCACACCTGGGGTCACAGGGCCCAAACCTTTCCAGCTCCCTGATGGCCCTCCAGGGTGCTGCAGCCACACTTCCCACAAGATCCTCAGTAAGAGCATATGTGTCCCTCTCCCATGTGGATGGCCTTCAGGAGGGCAGGGCTGGGTCTTGTGAAAGTCCACATCTCCAGAGCCTCGGACCCTCGTACATGCTCTTACTTAGCTTGGCCACAGGAAGCAGGACTGTCATCAGCTGAGCTTTGCAGAGAAGACCAGAGAGGTCAGAAACCCTTTAAAGTTTAAATAGCCCAAGGTAGATATGCATAATTATCAACCCACTCGGATTCTTTGAAAGATGTAATAACAATGTTTTTACTTTAGATACCTGGCACACTGTGGACATTCAATGAATATTTATTTGATGGCTGAACAAAGAAAGAACAAATCCCCTAAAACACAACGGTAGGTTCCCAAAGGGGATGTGTATTTTGATTCCCTTCTATATCCATGTCTACCCAGGGGCACGTGGGACTCAAGAGGGTAAGAGACCGACCATGTCAATATGAGAAGCCATTTCTGTGACTCCCCTTGTCCCTATGATGTGATATCAAAGCTGCCCCTGAAGAGCCCTGGTGTAGCCTCCACCAGCCTTTCATTCAGTGTTCTCTTTTCAACTTACCCAGTTCAGCAGGCCAAACACTAAATTTCCAATACAGTATTTAAGAAACTGCATAAACTAGGAAGAAAAAGCGAATACCAAATCTCAAATGGGAGCAGAGAGCAAAGAAGGGGTGCACGTAACTCTCATCTTCCTAACAGATAAACCTAATTAAATGAGATGTAAACATTTTGTGTTTATTCCCTAAAGAAACTGTCAATCACCTCTACCATTTTTTTTTCCAGACGTGTATCAGATACCAAATAAAACTCAAGACACAACTACCATAATTTTATTACCTCCTACCACGGTCCATTAGAGAAAAGCTAGATTTTATTTAAATGCTGGCTCTGGCAGGAATAAATTCGCAAAAGTTGTCTTTCACAACGGCTAGAGAGGCAGAGAAAGAGCACTGGAGACAGAGAAACAGGGAACAGACGGGTTACAGCATTTACAAATGTAATAGTGGAAGGGAGCTATGTATTTTCAAGCTTTGATGATTACCTCTATAAAGAAATGCTCACCTAGATTACCTGTTGTTTTTTTTTTTTTTAACAAAAGTAGTCCCACCACCTTCAAAAGATCAAACATCTACAAAGTCCTTTCATGTACTATATTCAAAAGGAGACACATTAAGGACGTGAGCTTTGAAAAGTACTAGCCTCAGTTAAAAAGCAGAGAAAATACCTCAGACACTCCCATTTTCCATTCTAGGTAATGACATGTATGTATTTGTACTTTAAATGTGAATTAAACATCTCTGCAGAAAATACTGAAGTGACCACGGGTAGCAGGTGAGGGGCAGACAAAACACAAAGGGAGCCTTGCACTCAGAGAAGTTCACCATCTGGAAAAGGAAGTCATAGAAGAATAAATGCTTACCGAGGATACATTTCTGAGCAACATGGCCAGGGACTTTTAATCTTTCCTAACCATAGCATTTCAGTTACTTCTAATAACTGTATATAAATCTACAACTATCTCAGTAAAGATTTTTTTTTATTATTCTTTTTTATTTTTAGAGATGGGGGGTCTTGCTGTGTTGGCTGGGCTGGTCTTGAGCTCCTGGCCTTAAATAATCCTCCCGCATCAGCCTTCCAAAGTGCTGGGATGATAGGGGTAAGCCACTATGCCCTGCCTCAATAGATTTCAAATAAAAAGTAAGTGGGAGGGACATTCTGTTTTAGTTCTGGAGAAATGAGGCCTAACCAACAGATCATTCATCTTTAAAAATTCTGTATAACATACCTATACCTCCCCCCAAAAAATAAAAACAAAATAAACAAAGCATACAACAGAAACACTACCTGAAGACTCTAGAGACTGAACAAAGGCAAACAGACTTTGGAAGGGAGTTAAAAGTTGGAGCAAAGCAACAGCCAAGAGTGACCCCCCCCCCCCGTTTCTGTATTTATTCTGCAGCTCTACCCTGAGATCAGACACCATCACAGTAGCAGGTAAAACTTCGATAGATAAATACATTCACTTTCTACCTACAGAACCAGGGAAAGGAGCCTTGGGGAAAGCAGAGAGTGATTAGAGGACCGTGGAAGAGGAAGAAGTTCAAAAAGCAAACCGTAACTCTATGTACAAACCAAGCACGATTCTAGCTGCCTTCTGAACCATGAACGTACAAGGTAAACTGAACACAGAAAGAACTGATCCGAGACCGAGGCCATTGTCCACTGCAAGCAGGACAGGCTACAATTTGAGTCCAAGTAAACTGCCAGTTGTTAACAAAACATAAACATTTTTCAGAGCAACATAAGAAAATACAGAATCTCCACAACATGACTTTTACTGTGCCCAGGATACAACCTAAATTGCTGATGAAGAATGAGGAAAACAAGACCCAACTCTTAGGGGAAAAGATACGTAAAGGAAAAATTCAGTGATTTTTAGCCATGTAATCTGAAAAAGAGAAAGAAAAAAAAGGAACAATGAACAGACTTCGAGGACCTATGTCTTCAAACAACTTTGATAAGTATAAGGTAAATTGGAGTCTCAGGGAAAAAGGAGACAGACGGGAAAAACAAATGAGGAAAAATAACAGTCTACAACTTCCCAGATTGAATTTGGGCCCTGAAGGACTTTAAAACTATTTGAAAACAACTTAGTACAATGTACAAGGTCTGACCATTAGTCTGTGAACTGGCCACCATGCACTTACATTGGCAGCACTGTACAAACAACTCAGTAAGGTTTCACAACATCAGTAAATCAGTGTCTCACATGTGTCAGTGTGGCTTGTGGCAGTGTCTTGCTGAGTGGCATTCGTTATTGTTGTATGTTTTTGCATGCTGTCACAAGAATTTTGGAACTTAAATTAGAGCAATGAATAAACATTAAATTTCTTGTTAAATATGGCAAGAGCAGAAGTGACACCAGGGACGGGTTAGTCCCTGGAGATAATCCCATGAAGAGAATAGCAGTACATAAATGGATAAAACGTTTTCCTGAGGGAAAGAAAGTATCACCAATGAAGAGAAGTCAGAATGCCCAGTAATGAGCAGAGCTGAGGAAAATATTGCAAAAATTCATCGACTTGCATGTCAAAATCATTGGCTGACTGGGAGTAGCACAGCATGCCAAGTAAACTTTGATAGAGAGACAGGGCAATCTTAACTGAAAATCTTGGCCAACAACTCATAACTCTTGCATCACAGTAATACACCAGCTCACATGACACTGTCTGTAAGGGAGTTTTCAGCCAGCAAACAAATAGTTGTATTGGAACACCCTCCCTTCTCTCCTCATCTGGCCCCAAATGACTTTGCATCGGTGCACAGCTTCCCAAGGGGAGTGTCACTAAGTGACACATGGCTATCAGGAATGCCCCTCTGCCACCAGTCCCACCTCTAGTACTTTGGAAAGTTCACTCAACCTCTTTAGACCTCAGTTTTCTCATTTGTGAAATGCATAAGAAGGGGAGTGTCGATTAAGTCTGTGAACTCGGCTCGGCGCCTGTGGCTCAATCGGCTAAGGCGCCAGCCACGTACACCTAAGGTGGTGGGTTCGAATCCCCAGCCCGGGCCCACCAAACAACAATGATGGCTACAATCAAAAAAAAATGGCCGGGCGTTGTGGCGGGCACCTGTGGTCCCAGCTACTTGGGAGGCGGAGGCAGGAGACTCGCTTGAGCCCAGGAGTTGGAGGTTGCTATGAGCTGTGATGCCATGGCACCCTACCCAGGGGGATAGCTTGAGGTTCCGTCTCAAAAAAAAAAAAAAAAAAGAAAGAAATAAATGTGTAGCTAGCCTAAGCAAGTTAAAGATGTGGATGGATGTATTTTAGTTTATTTTGACTTTTTTTTTAATTTCATAAGAAATGAAAGATGGAGAGAAGCCCATAGAATGAAATCCTTTGACTGGAATCAGCTTCTTTAAGAAGGCTTTTTACAATTTAAGCTACTGTTTTTTCCCTTTTCTGAATTTGTTTACATTAGAGTAATTTTATATATTATTTAACTATATTTTAATTGATTTTGATAAGTAATGTTACCTTAGGAAGACTATAAATTACTTGAGAGCTAAGCCAATGTCTTTGCATTTTTTAATATTTCTCGTTTTTTCTCTCATTCATTATTTTTCTTCCTTCCAACCTTTTTTCTTATAACCTCTTCAACCTTTATGGATTAACTCACTGCATTATTCAATAGCCTGGATGCTGGGACCATGTTATGGACTAAAAGTTTGTGTCTTCTCCAAATTCATATGTTAAAATCCGATCCCCCAATGTGGTAGAATTAGAAAGCAGGGCCTTTGGGAGATCATTAGATCTTCAGAGTGGAACCTTTATTAATGGGACGAATGCCCATTTACAAGACAGATAATATTGAGCCCTCTGGGTACGGTTTTGGCCATGTCATGATACAATGGGAAGCCTGCAACCTGGAAGTGGGCACTCACAAAAACCCAGCCATTCTGGCACTCTGATCTTGGACTTCACAGTCTCCAGAACCATGAGAAAAAATATTTCTAATGTCTATAAACCACCCAATTGATAATACTTTGTTTTAGCAGCCTGAACTAAAACAGACAGATACTAAAAATAAGAGCAATTTTTTTTTTTTAGTGGTTACTATATATTTGGAAATTTTCTAAGTGCCCTATAGTGATACCAGCATCCTATAAACTTAGCATGCCCAGGCTGTAGGTGTTGTAGTTATGAATATTTTATAGAAGAAAAAATTAAAAATGTTTTTAGTAAACTACCAAGGCCTCCAGCTAATAAGGAGCTTTTAAAACTTGGCATAATTCTAATAACTCTATAATATGCCATTTCTACATTGCAGAAAATTTTAGGCCCAAAATAAATGATTTGAAAATTTAGGATGAACACTCGGAAATTTTACTCTCTATGCCACTCCCACATCCTTATGTTACCCAGTGGCTGAGTTGAGCTGTTGATAAATAAAGTTGTGTTTCAGTAAATATTTTTGATGGGTTAATACCTTATAATAAAGAACATATAATAAATTGCATTAACCTGGAATTTACTTTCTTTGGTTTGATCCTTTATTACAGAAATTTTTTTTCGTGCTTAGACATCTTGTACAGTTTTGAATCCTGATGGCATATTGTGTCTCATTGTCAACATGTAACTAATTCTCTGTACAAAGATGAAATCAAAATTGCTCATTTTCTGTACAAAGCTTATGTATACAGGAATTAGTTTTAGCCTGAATGGTTTACAGAATGTAAATGTGCAAAAGACAAAAGGCATTAATACATTCTCCTGTGAGATGAGGGGACATACATTACCCAGAAAAGACAATCAGTGATTAATTGAGGGATCAAGTTAATACAAAAATATTTACATTAAGCATAACTTAATTTCAAGCCATATTCTCCAGCACATATGTAAATACAGATGCATATTGGGCTTGGAAAATTAAGATTCAAAACTTGCTTAAAGGACAGAGAAAGTGTTTAATGTGAAGACTTTTTATTTTAGTGAGATTTTATTTCTTTTCATAAAGTGTCTTTTATTCTATACTTTTAGCTTGCTTTCAATTATACTAAGGAAATCTGTGACGTTCTTCTAATATCAATTAGTTAAATTAGTAAGATGAGTTCTGACAATTAAGTTTGTCAACTTGCCACCATATGCCTATGTTGGCAGCACTGTACAAACAACTCAGTAAAGTTTCTTAACCTTGACATATCAGTGTCTCACAGCTGTGTTTGTGTGATGGTGTGGTGGTGCCTTGCTGAGTGGAGTTCACTGTTGGGTGATTTTGTGGGCTGTTGAGAATGTCGGAACTTCAGTCAGAGCAATGAACAAACATTAAATTTCTTGTTTAACTTGGCAGGAGTTGAAATGAAAAGAGAGACATGTTAGTCCAAGTTTATGGGGATAATGCCATAAAAAAATGGCTGTGTACAAATGGATTAAATGTATTTCTGAGGGTAGAGGAATCATCACTGATGAAGGGACATCAGGGCAGCCAATAATCAGCAGAACTAAGGAAAACATTGCAAAAATTCATCAAATTGTTTGTCAAAATCATTGGCTGACTGAAAGAAACACAGCAGACCAAGTAGATATTGAAGAGAAACTGTTTGGAAAATCTTAGCTGAAAATCTTGGCATGACAATGATGTGTGCAAAAATGGTCCCAAAGGAGCTTACTCAAGAAAAGCAAAAGGAAGTCAAAGTTTGCCAATACCTTTTGGAGAGGTGAGACAATGGTTTGGACCATGTCATCACTTTGGATGAAACAGGTGTACCAATACAACCCTGAAACAAAGCATCAAAGTGCACAATAGAAATCAGCCAATTCTCCACAACCACCAAAATTCTATCAGTCTAAATCAAAACAATGCTGTTAACCTTTTATATATCAGAGGTATTGTTCATTATGAATTTGTATCAGCTGTATAAACATTTAACCAAGTTTACTACTTGGAGGTGCTAAAATGCTGCATTAAAAAATCAGACAGATAACCTGACCTTTTTTTCACCAACAACTCATGGCTCTTGGATCACAACAATGCACCAACTCACCTGATACTGTCTGTAAGGGAGTTTTTAGCCAGCAAACAAATAACTGTATTGGAACACACTCCCTACTGACCTGATATGCAACCCCCTCCATCATTTTTTTTCCTTACCCAGGGATAAAATCAGTGTAGAAAAACATTCTGATGATATTCAGGACATCAAGGGTAATAAGATAACAACTTCGATAGCCATTCCAGAAAAATAGTTCCAAAATTTCTTTGAAGGGTGGATAGGTACTGGAGTTGGTTCATAGCTCCCCAAGGACAGTACTTTGAAGGTGACTGAAGTGATATTCAGCAATGAGGTATGTAGAACTTTTTCTAGGATGAGTTTGAGAACATATTTGTCAGACCTAGTATTTCAAACAGAGATGAGGTGAAGTTATGGCAAACTGTAATTATCTTATATGATGCTTTTGACAACTTCCTTTAAGAAAACGAACCTAAAAATGACAACCACATTGTATATCAGTACACTTTTCCCTATAAATACATCAATGTGCACAGTAATGATTGAATAAAGAGAAAAATGAGATGTGTAATACTCATTGTTCAAAGTGTAATGCTGTATCAAGGGTTTTGGCTGAGTATTTAAAATATGCCTATCACTATAAAATGTGCCTGAATGATGATTTCAGATTTTTGTGTATGCTCTCTACTATAAAGAACCAGCCATTTAGCAGGAACCACAGACCTAATGATGAATTACATCTAGTGATTCTTTAGAGGTAAAACTGAGGGTAAAAAGATGCTCAGTTCTCACAAAAAATTACAAAGAACTTTGTTTTCACTTAGAAAAGGGGTGTGCTTATTGCAGAGGGTAGAGAAGATGCAATATACAAATGATTCCAATTAAAGTTTCTATTGGTAGCAAGGCAAACATCAACAGCAAAGCCGTATAGAGAATGTATGGCATTATGAAGGTCTTAAATTCTTCGTAATTTTATTGCAAAAGGGACTCTATAAAAGGAGGAGGAACAGAGAGTCATCACATACTAACTCTTGAAAACAACTAGAGGGGGAAGCCAGAGGCCCACTGAGGGGAAGCCAGAGGGGAAGCCAGAGGCCCATTGAGATGAAATGATGTGCTCAAGTTCACACAACCAATAGGCAAGGTGCTCTTTTTCCTTGAACTCCAAGAGTTCTTTCTTCTACATCATGTGTCTTGCATATCTCATTAGTTACCATTAGCAAGTGTGAAGCCTCTTTCCCTATTCCCACTCAAATTTCTTTAAATGCAAGCAAATTATTTTGTGATTCTAGGAAACGATACTTAAGTATTCTTTAAATCTATCAAAATCTTCAAGCTAATATTTAATCTATTACTCCTTTTAAGCAAAAGAGAATATTTGTTGTAGCAGTTATTCTCTATCTAAGGTACTTTCTTGATTTAAAAAAGGGCACTTTTTCTTGTAATTTATTAATTTGTTCTAGAATTACCCTGGTCAGTTATTCAGTGGCACAGAATTAAAAATAGTATTTTCTGGCTCAGCGCCTGTGGCTTAAGCGGCTAAGGCACCAGTCACATATATCTAAGGTGGCGGGTTCGAATCCCCAGCCTGGGCCCACCAAACAACAATGAGGGCTGCAACCAAAAAATGGCCGGGCATTGTGGCGGGCACCTGTGGTCCCAGCTACTTGGGAGGCGGAGGCAGGAGACTCGCTTGAGCCCAGGAGTTGGAGTTGCTGTGAGCTGTGATGCCATGGCATTCTACCCAAGGGGATAGCTTGAGGCTCCGTCAAAAAAAAAAAATAGTATTTTCTCTTGATGCTTAAGATCTGTAGGGAAGATTATTAAGGTATTGAATTATCAGATATAAATTTCTTGACTTTACATAGAAATATACTAAGTGTAATTTCCTGACTTGGAATTAAGTTGATGCAAATAGTGTGCAGATGAGCATTCTGAGATCTTTTGTGATTTCCTCATCTAATACCCCTTTAACTTTGAAAGTTGTTCTCCAACTTAATGACTCATCTGTCCTTCAAGAAGCTGAACTCTTGATATATTTTATGTTACTGAATGTGCCATTTTATGTAGTAGCTCTCATAATGCTATAACCAATTATGTAAATTACACCACTGCATACTCAAAGAAATCTTATAAATTAGATAATATGATATTTCTCATTTTCAGATGTAGTGATGAAGATGTGAGTTTGATACTACTTTTATAGTAGTAGTATAATGAATATGAATACCTATGTCTGCCTGAATCCACTGTGAGTATACTTAATTGCTAGGCTACACTGAAATCTGAGTACTTCTTATGTGCTGGTCCTAGGACTCCTAAAGCATTGTTATGCCTCCATGTCCTCAGTTACATTATATTAATATCTAGAATTCAGTTGACCAGTGCTCAGTCTGACATTTTCTACTACTGAAATCATTTTACACTTCATCACCCTTATCATTGTCTATTTTTATATGAAACCTACTTGGTTACTTCTAATTATAATTAATCCTATGCACTTGTAAAATTCTTAAGTAGTGTTATTCAACTTATGAGAGTTTCAATGGTTATAGGTCAATTTATAATTCCTTACTAGTAAAACTAAAATTTGCTTGTCCTAGAATTTCCATGTCCTAGAATTTAGATCAGCATATTAAAAACAGGTATTGATTAAACTTAATTGAATAAAAATCTGTATTAGAATATATTTTATAACCCCTTGCCTATTTGGCTTTCTCTTGTGTTATATCCAAAAAAGCACAGTTTTATCCTCAAGTTAAGACATACATTTTCCTTTGGTAAGAAACTAAATTATTCTGTCTCTGGTTTTTATTACAATTTAAAAAATTCACATTACATTCTAAGTAGGCTTACTCAAAATTTCACACACAGAAAATGTGATATAAGAATGCACCGATGAAAGTGTTTCAAATTGTATATGAAAACAGCACAATGTACCCCATGTTTGCATTAATGTATACAGATATCAATTAATAAAAAAAAAAAAAGAATGCACCAAAGATGATCAATCACGTATTGCAAACAATGAGCGTATGTGCTTACGTGCCCTGTGAGTGTGAATGGAGGGAGTTACCTCTCAGGAACTGCAATATCTTTAGCTATGTTGATCACCACCCACACATCCCAGAAAAGATCTTCTTGTCCTCCTGCCAGTTTCTGATTTTGTGATGGGTGTGAGATGACAAGATGCTGTTGTGATTTTGTTTGCTGTCAATGTCCTTATGGGATTTGATGAATGTGTCAAACAGCAGAGTGCATAGTATGTGTTAAGAAATAGAACATTTGTTTCATGAGGTAAATGTTGACACTCTTCAATTTTGTTAAAGGAACCCATGGAATACTTCAGAAGGTGAAATTCCTGTACGAATCTGTGGAGCAGTTAATTTCCTAATCCTTGCCCCATAAAGCTAAGGTAGAACATGCTCAGATTTCCAAACATCTTACCTGACAGATGAGCAATAATTAGAACAGCAGCTTGGCGGCAGTTCAAATGCACCTAGTTCGTGTTACATTTGATTGGATATGGAATGCATATTCAAAGAGGCCAAGTCTGATCCAACAGAGCCAAAATCTTAACCAACTTATTCTCAATTCTCAGTACTACTGACCTTGTTCTTACAGCATCACAGATCTATTTTGATGTTCTCCAACACTGAAGTAATTGTAGAGCATTATATGAGCTAATTTAACAAATGTGTCTTTACAAGCTAACAAAAACAGTAGTGTGCTAAAGTGGGAAAAGGAGGCACTACAGGGCTTACTTTATAATGCAATAGTATTTATAAATATTGTCAGGCTCTCTGTATGTTAGTCCTGGCAGGAAACAGAATCCAGTTCAGATAACTGCCGTACAAAAATTGAAATGAAGGAATTCCTTATAGAAACATAGACAGGGGATGTAATTATTATCCCCTAGCCCTGCTGTCTCTGTACACACTGTGTACATTTGTGTCTGCCATGGAAAAATCCAAGTAATTTGAGTAACAAGGTCTGTAAGAGTGAGTTTTCGGAGTATAGTACAAGACAGAGAAGGGCAGATATTAAATTGAAGAAGAGAGGACACCAACCCAATTGAACCAGTATATTTTCTGGTTAAACACAAGACAATGAAGAAAAAAAACACAAAACACATAAGGTAAAACTAAACATTTATACCTGGGGGAAAATTAACATTTGTGTAGAAGAGAAGTAATATTTTAAAATGAACATATATGAAGCTATAGGCCAGCTACTAGCAGTGTAACAGTTGTGGCAAGCATGGTGTTAAATGTTCATTGCTTTCATTAGATATGGAGGCTACCCCTAATAACATTAATGAAGAAATAGCATAAAAATAAAGAAAATGTTTTAGAAGTTTCAAAGACTAAAAAAGCTTACCACACATATATCATCACTAAGTACTAAAAGGACATCTTTTAGAGAAAAAGCCAAAACAATTCCAGAGGAAAAGCATAAGTATAAGATGATGGTAAATTTTATTAATTATTATAAAAATAACATAATCTGTGTATAGAAATAAGTAAGACAGCACTTTAGACAATAAAGGAGATTATAAAATTTGGGAGTTATACAGTAAAATTTGCTGAGGTCCATGTTGTCTTTAAAAGAGGGTTAAAAACGTGAATACATGTAGGTGTTTTGAAAGAAACATTTATAAGGAAGGTTGTGTTTAAAAAAAATTGTATTTTTCTGATTTGAGAAATTTGGAGACACAGATGAGAAATATGTTTCTCTATTAAAAGAATACAAAGTCACAGTGGAAAATATTAATTCAACATGAGAAGAAGGAAAGAAGAAGCAAGGAAAACATATGATAAAATAAAATGGGAAATGAATACAATTGCCATGTATTTCAATAATTGCTAAAATGTAAACTATGAAACTCATTTTTTGTATAAAATTAAATCCAGTTACAACATGTTTGCAAGAGAATGTTCTAAGCCCAAAACAATCAGAACAACTAAAATTAATGAAGAGAAAATCAGATGAAGGAAACAGAAGCATTTTGGTAATAACATGATGATAAACTTTGTGTTCTGCAAAACTATTTCTAAAAAATGACAAGCTGATCAGAAGAAAAAATAATTTGGGTCAAACCACTCAAAGTCAATGTAATCTCATAATAAATTAAAAGGGTATAAAGAAGTCTGAATATGTCAATAATCACAAATAATATGGATGGACTAAATTAGCAAGTTAAAAATAACCACTCTTACGAGTATATTTGAAAATTTACAAATCCAATTTATTAAATGCTCATTCAGCAACTGTTAGCTTATGTTAACTTTGTTATACTCAAAATATAAGAATGCACAAAGATGAAAAAGATGTACTATTGACACTAAATTAAATAATGGCTACAGTTGAAAGAGACTAAATGGCTAAAATTGAAAAGACTAACAACACTAAAGTTTTCTGTGAATGTGGAAAATGTTACAACTGGGAGAGATGCTCCTGGCATCTAGTGGGCAGAGGTCAGGTTTACAGCTAACCATCTTATGCACAAGACAGCCCTCACAGCAAGAATTATCTGGCCCCGAATGTTAATAGCATTGGGGTTGAGAAATCTTGGTATAGAAGCAACAGAGATGCACAAAACTGTGTATTCCAAGTGATTGTTTTAATAAGAGCTGATGAACACATAACTCTTTAATGTTGGATTTGGGGGATTTATTTGCAGCGTGTATTAGTAGTACTAGTCAAAACACTCACTACAGTTCCATGTCAACATTTTGTTGATAATAAATAGCAAAGGTAGCAAGTATCATTTTCACCATTAAGAAGTAAAATCAGGATTTCTTACTTATCACTCTTGATTTTTTATGGGAAAAACTGGGTAATGCTAACAATTTAGGATTGAGTCTATCACAGTTATTTAAGATAGGCAGAGTTTTATTTTGACCAGAAAATGACAGTTGTAGCAAGAACTGACCTTGTCATGTTTGCTCAAGGCAGTTAAACGTAAGCTATTGACATTGAAAAGAAATGGCTGGATTTAGTTTACAGAGAAGGTACAAACATCTGTTGTTACTATAGATATATTATGCCATATTTTGCCTTCTTGATAAAAAAGGAAAGGACGCTTTTAAAGTCTTACAGAAATATAGTGATCAGAAAGGAATATACTTTTAATCATAATGCTTTCATAATCAGGGTAATTTTGTGATCCACACATAAATAGCAAAAAGTCAATCCAATCCCATTAAGTATTGAAATGCTCAGTGCCCAATTTATCACACTGCCAATGATTATGGTATTTGGTATGTGACATGAACAAAATTGCTAAATTGTCCACAACACAATTAGTTTTATTTCATGTATATATCATACATGTATGCATTTATTTATGTGATAATATATGTCATATTTTAAAAAAGGTTGTGGCTCTTCTTTGTTGGCAGAGATAAGCTTGTACACGTCTTATGGTAAGAAGGATGAAGTTTACATTTCCTTTATGTTTTTCCATGTAACATAGTATTAAGAGTAAGTAATTGGGAGGCACACTAAGTATATATTCATTACAGTGGTTGAATAAATCCTGTGTAAGAGCACTTCTGTTTTTATAGTCAATGCACCATGTATTATAGAAAGATCTGCAAAACAAAATATAGATCTTCCTATCTCTTCTCTGTCATAGCATATGACTCTCACTTTATATTAAATATACAAATTGTACAAGGCATTAGAAAATATTCTGTTCTACCCTATTGTAGAAATCGTCATTGTAGCCGGATAAAGTCACCAGATTTTGTTGGGATTTGATGAAGGGATCAAAATTGGTTGTCTCAGTTTAGTGAATTCATAGACTGTAAAATTTGCATGCAGATTAACTATGGAAATCTATGAAGCAGCATTAAAACAAAAACTATGTCACTCAGACAGACACATTCTGTCAGCAAACAGCTTATTACAGAATTATTTGATTGCTGAACCCTGTAGGATTCTTTTTATGAATGCCTAGAATATTTTACCTACAGCTTAACTTTTTTTGTAGTTTTTGGCTGGGGCTGGGTTTGAACCTGCCACCTCCGGTATATGGGGCTGGCGCCCTTATCCTTTGAGCTACAGGTGCCACCCCAGCTTAGCTTTTTATGTCATATATAGCTCTTCATTGTCAGTTAAGAAAATACCTATAGAAGTAAATAGTTATAGAGAATCCTGGTGTCAAAAACTGCTCATATACAGAATTATATAAATACAGTTTAACATTGTGTATTTGGAGGGGAGGGATGTCACAATACTGCTTGTCAGTTTGAGAATTACAAGACATTACCCAAGTGATGTTAAAATGAATCAGAACATTGTTTTCAGATTTTCAATTCTTTCCACTGTCCATATATTCCTGTGCTTGAAACTCAATAAAATATAACTGATTAAGACTGTTACAGCATAAGGTAGTTTGTCTAAAGCAAACATAAATGGTTTGTTATCTTAGCCATAAAAATTACTTACACAGTGAACTGCCCATCTGCACAGGCTTGGTATACAAACAATTTCAAACATCACAGTTAAACTTACGCTAACATTTTCTGAGATTTTTAGCAAGCCATTCATAAAATCCAGTTTTGCAGTTGATCTTAGTCACTTGGTTTCCTGAATATTTTTCTTAGAAAAGCAGCTTTTTACTTTCGTTCTTTACTGGCATTGTGCACAGAGGAGTAAGCTTGACCTTAAACAAACTAAGGAAATAATTGTCACATTATCAGCTGTATGTGGGACATAGGTCAAAAGGTCAACTGAATGCTATGCAGAACACACTGGGCTGCTTTCCAAGACCCTGGCGCTTCTCTCTCCATGTTGGAAAAAAGAATTCTAAAGAAAGAAAAGGGGCCACTACATGCTCTTATTTGAGATTTCCAAGAAATCCATTAAGGTTCACTATTTTTAGAATCATCAATGAGGTGAAACATAATTGAGCTGAAAACATAATTTTCTTTTTGTATTTTTTGCCTGTTCTTCATGATGTATGGCCAGAATAGGCAAATAAATAAAGGCAGAATGTTGATTATTATTATTTTTTGAGACAGAGTCTTACTTTGTCACCCTCAGTAGAGTATCGTGGCATCACAGCTCACAGCCATCTCAAAAATTCTTGGGCGTAGGTGATTCTCTTGCCTCAGCCACACAAGTAGCTGGGATTATAGCCACCTGCCACAAAGTCCGACTATTTTATTGTTGCAGTTGTCTTTGTTGTTTGGCTGGCCAGGGCTGGGTTCAAACCCACCAGCCTCGGTGTTTGTGGCCGGTGCCCTACTCACTGAGCATTTGTCACCCCAGAATGTTGATTATTGTTGCTGTGGCTGGGGTGGTCAAGGATTGGGAGATAATAGTGCAATATACAGGGCTTCTGAAGGTGATGGAAATGTTCTAAAATTCACTGTGGTAATGGCTGTACAACTCTATGACTACATTAGACATTTTATGACTATTTTAGACATTAAGTGGCTGAATTGCACATTATATGAACTCTTAAAAATGTTAAATAATAAACCAATACTTCTTTCCAGGCATGTTGCACAAAATATTATTTCATCTAGTAAGAAGTCTGAATAATATATGTGGAGTACTTACGACATCTTAGCCAGTGTCCTAAACGCAATACGTGTATTTCATGGTTTTATACATTATCTCATTTAATCCTCACAACAACCTTATAAAGTCAGTACTATCATTATTTCCATTTTATTTTATTTTATTATTTATTTATTTTTTTGAGACAGAGCCTCAAGCTGTCCCCCTGGGTAGAGTGCCATGACATCACAGCTCACAGCAACCTCCAACTCCTGGGCTCAAGCAAGTCTCCTGCCTCCGCCTCCCAAGTACTGGGACCACAGTTGCCTGCCACAATGCTTGGCTATTTTTTTTTTTTTTTTTGGTTGCAGCCATCATTGTTGTTTGGCAGGCCTGGGCTGGATTTGAACCTTCCACCTTAGGTGTATGTGGCTGGAATCTTAGCCACTTGAGCCACCAGCACCAGGCCTATTTCCATTTTATTGATGAGCCAACTGAGACACAGAGAAATGACATACTTTCCCAAAGACACCCAATTGAAATAGATAGCTTCTCCTTGGTGAAAAATTGCAAACTCAATAAGTGTGTCACCCTACAGTGATGACTGTCCTTAGAAACACAGCTCCATTGTGAGGAATCACTTAAAGTCTGGAGCAGGAGCTTCTGTGATGTTATCTTTTCACAGGATATAAAACGTCATTGAACATTTCCGAGAAAATTTCTTCAAAGTATACAGTTGATACATGACAAATCATACTTGTAGAGAAACTCTAAAACTCTGCTACCTTTATTTCTGTAAATCACAACTTCTATGTATTTGTTTGTAAATGCACTTTAAAACATAGATTTGGTTCAAGAGAGGAGCAACTGTTTAGACCAGTCTTTTTGCAACCTTAAATATGTAAGCCACGTGTTTGTGCATGGTATGTGGTTGTGTATGTAAGAATATGAAAACACTTTATTATGCATATTTTCAGAGTAAAAATATAGCAATAAAAGTTGATACAATTAGGTACAGACAAATTACTTCATTAATTTGTGATATAATTCATTCATCCTGGACTCATATAGGTTTTATGGCTACAATTTGAGCTCTCAAATGAGCTTAAAATATAGATTTATAGAAGGATACAAGAGATAAACTCAGGCATTCGTGCAGAGGTAATGAAGTGAACTAGACTCTGAGCCGAAAAGTCATGGATCAAGATTCTTTCTCCATCTTTCTAAGGTTTATGATCTTTCACATTTCTGGATCTTTTCCTCTGTCTCCTCCATCTTTTATCCGCTGCTTATCTGCTTGTTGGAGTTACTGGTATTTTGTATGTCCACATATGATAGCCTCTAGCTCCAATTTTACTTTATTTCCTAAGTCCTAAATATGGGCTAACTAAAGCCTGTGACTTTTACATTGGAATTTTGAAAGAAGAAACAGGAAGTGTCACAGCTAAGCCAACAGATTGTGCAGTTTGTGGGCATAGGTACATCTCAGTCATGGCCGACGGCACAGGGGATATTGTCTATGAATATGCCCTTCGAAGTTTATAAGTAGGATAGGTTTCTAGAAAGAGCAAGAAGGGATGTCCATATGCAAGATTTGAGAAAAATGCATTGTTTGTTTGTTTTGGGTCTAACTACCAAAGTTGGTAAATATCAGAGGCAGTTGATAAATACAGAGACTGTATTTGTAGAAATGCCTCATCTTTTTGCTCTTTACTATAGTGTCATATTCCACTTAAAGAACATACCATAAACTCAGTAGCTTATAAACAACAGAACTTGATTCTCACAGTTTTGGAGGCTGGGAAGTCCAGCACCAAGGTGCCAGTAAGTCTGTGTCTGGTAAGGGCCTACTTTATGATTTATAGAATAAATCAAAAGGGGGAAAACATTCCTAGGATCACTCCTAGCATTTTTTTTTTGCATATTAGAGTGAGGTATCACATTGTGCCTATTATATGGAAATATCATTCACATCCTAAAGACTGGGATCTGGCCAGGATTTCCTAGGATGTACACTTGTTTGGTTTTTTTTTTTTCCTACAATGTGGAGTTAATCACAGTTCAAGTTTTTAAGAATCACATTATAATAGCATTACAAAATATTATATTTTGTTGATTTGTCAGATAAAGAGTTGGCACATTCCTTACCTCTAAGCACACAACATTGTATTCAAAGTATTTTAGTTTGTTTTTATATTTGATAAAAGCTGTATGTTGGTGAAAATTCCAGTGTTAGAGGAAATTCTTTACTACATTGAGAAATATGACATTAGTTACAGTCTTTTTGACAAGAAATCATATTCTACAAATAAAATACTTAACGTCTACCATAATTCTACTCCAATTGTATCTGTGTTTTGATAAGATTGAAAGGTACTAACATTCTTTGCAGAAAGCAGCTGAAAAACAGTCAACAGTTTTCTGAAACTTGGGTTCTACGTGAGAAATTAGGAAAAGAAAAGGTAAGAAGTACTAAATGGAAGATTTAAAATGGTGATTATCCTTCAAAATTTGTGTACTTCCTGCCTTATTAGAAGTACAAATTTCTAATACCTGTTTTCCAGGCATGCACAACTGTCAGGAAAGTGAAAATCTATACATTTTTGGTTTCTATATTGCAATCCCTACAAATATTTAATGGCTAATCCAATGTTCATTAGGTGCTTTTTAAAAAAATCATTCATTCATATGCCAGTATAGGAAAGTCTTAGAATTTTTTGCTAATTTTCATTTATAAAATGAATACAACTGTAATGATTTCTTGCATATAATCTAAGATGACTCAACTCACCTAAAGTAGTTGAATTTAATAAAAATCTTTTACTTGGGGGGTGGATAATTCTAAATGATGCCACATCATTTGTTTAATGTTTTTCACTTTTAAGTTGGTATCTTTGGTATTTAAAAGTCTGACAAAAATGCAGTGCCACATTAAGATACCACTAATGAGTTGTGTTCATTAGCTAGGGAGAGGAATTGTAAACAAAGAAGGGCTTGAAGTACTGATTTTTAATATTTAAAAAATGCTATGTAGCACTAAGAAAATTTTTTAAAAATTAACTGGAGTCCTAAAAGGAATCTACTGGTGTCTAGAAAGATCTTATTCTCTTCTCTTTCACTGGGTATTTTCAAAAACAAATAAAAGGAAACTTGGCCAATTTGTTAGGCAGAAATCTGTAATTTCTTGTTGTTTTCATTTGCATTAGTAAATGAATGATACTTCATTATCATTGGGAAGTAAGAAAGAAAAATCGTGTTAATTAACTGATGGAATACAGGACAAGAGCTGGAATCACTGGCTGTTTTGTTTTCCCCTTTCGTCCCTGCTTAGTTGAAGCACTTGGGTACTTTTCACAAGTTGGAGAAGAAATGTTTTATAAGATTTTTCTTATAGATAAGAGTCCTAGACTTCCGTAGCTTGCAGTTAGACTGTAAGATAATGTGTTTCTGCTAAAGCATTTCTCAAGCTTCTTTCTTGAGCAGTAGAATGAAGTGGTAGTTGACAGTTCTGAGTGGAAGAGTTCAGGCTGCAACAGTCATGGGTTCAAATCCCATTGCGGCTACATGCTAACTACATGATCTTGGAAAATTACCATCCTGCTTCTGTGAGTCTCTGTCTCTTATTCTAGAAAAATAAGACAATAAATCTATCTTGTGATGATTATATGACAACATGTGAACAGAATCAACATATGGTTGGTAATGAAGATCATACTTTCTTATCTTCCTTTTTTCTTCACAAGGAATGGGGACAGGCCATCACACATTGTAATCCCTTTGGGTCCAGGAGACAATTGAAATTTTCTTTCTGTGTTGCAGAGATTAGGTGGGCACTTGACCATAGTACATACTCTGTAGCTATGGTTTAAATTAAATTAAATCAACGTATTGTATGGAATGCACAATTGCTAATTGTGCACTTGTGCAATGTATAATTGGTAGTAATTTTCTGGCATATAAGGCCCACAAAGATGCAAAAGAGAAGGGGCAAGGGACATTTTTACACCATGGAAGTAAAAGTATAATTTGGCTAGATAATATTTAAATAGATGAATTGACCAAAGTTTGTATCCTCCTAGACAGTTTTTCTTTCTATACTATGATAACTTATTTTATCTCATAACTCTATGTGACCTTGGCAAGTTACCTATTCTCTAACTTTCGCATTTATATAACGAAAGAATTGAACTATATTATTTCCAAATTACCTTTAAATAAAAAGTATTACATTTTATAAACTATAAATAATTCAAACTTTCCTCTATAATATTTGGCTCTCTCATGCCATTTTACCCTTGTCTACTCTTGTCCATTTCTATGTGCTTGAATTGCCTCATGTATACACATGGAGAAGATGCACACACACAGATGCATATGTATATACATGTATACTTATATGTGGTACTAATATGTACTCTGTGTCAGCACATTGCTTAAAATTATAAGGTTTGAAATGAAAATACTATCTGTTTAGAATTTTTTCTCTCAATTTTATGATCTTAATGGTTGACAATATTGAAGTCTGTTGCTATCTACATATCATTCACTTTCATTACTTTATAGTATTTTGTTTTTAGATATAATTAAATGATGCATTTTCTTGTAAATCAATTACACATTTAGTCCTATACATATTTTCATATATAATTGAGACCAAGGTATATCTATAGTTGATATCATAATGTTTTTGCCACTTATACTTTAAGAAAGATTTTATTTTCATTAAAAATTACTCATGATCTTAAGTTTAAGTATTATTCCTTTTAGTTACATATTAAAACCATTTTATAATGATCAAAATTTGATTTTTCTTCAATTTTTTCCTAATGAGGATAATAATCACAAATACCTTTGCAGAGTTTTTCTTTAATGCTTTATTTCTTATTACTCCTCAAGGGTGTATTTCCAGATATAAAGTTATTTCTTCAAAGGGAATAAGTGTTTTTAATGCAAATTTTACTGTCCATTATAAATCACTTTTATAAGACATTGAACCAAAATTTACTTCTACCAATTCTATATGAAAATAGGTTGTTTTATTTTCCATTCCCTCTAGTCATTGGGTATTTTCAAAAAACAAGTAAAAGGAAAACTTGGCCAATTTGTTTTGTAATTTCTTATTGTTTTCATTTGCATTAGTAAATGAAGGATAGTTCATTATTTGTTTTTCCCCTTTTGTAAAATCTCTGTTTATATAATTTGCCCATTTCATCCTCCTGGAGTCTCCTTTTTTAAAGAAGAGGCAGGACTACCAATTCTTCAGTGACTCATTTGATCATGCAGATGGTGCCAGCCACAAAATGGTTTGTTTTCTTGAACTGAATTGATTACTTTCCTGTGAAAGAACCCTGGGAAATGAATTCTAAGTGATGTGACTTGTCCAATTCCCAGAAGTGCAATGATTTTAGTAGGACGAGTTATTTTTGGTGTTGGAGTTTTTCAGAAGGAAATATTTATATAATTCAGAAAAGTCAGTTTTCACATGCAAATTTACTCTTCTACATTATATGAAGAGTCCAGTTGTGAAATTGCCTCATATTTTTTCATCACTGACATTTCAATATCCTTTTATTTCCTTCTAATCTCTTTTTCTGTTCTACTCAGCTCATGCAAACCAACAAACATTGGACCCAGACCAAATTTTCAAAGATATTTACTCACTGTTTTTTTTCTCTTACAAATGAATAAGAATTGCTTTCAAAAGTCAAGTATATGAGTTAGCTCTTAACATCTCATTCATGATGTTCATTTTTCTAATGGCTTCTTTCATATTCCCACACGATTTAAACTACCCCATTTCTACTCACTCAAGTGCAATGATTTCTATTTAATCATACTTAGTTTTATTGCTGATACTCATTAACAAATAGAGGTTTCAAGCATGTTCAAACTGATTATATATTGCAGTATTTTATCGATGGTTTAAAGACATTGGAGTCAAACTGTCTTGGATTGAAATTGCATCTTTTCTATCTTTTAGCTGCAAAACCTGGTAGTTCTGTAACACTGGAAACTTCTCTGAGGTTCAGATATATAGTCATTAGAAGAAGTTTAGCATGAGGGATAGCAAAGAAGAGACCCTGAGTGGTTGCTCTAGAAAGTCGTCTAAGCCCTTCAGGGATCTTTTGTTTACCTTATTTTGGGAGAAGTTATGAAAAAAATAAGTTTTAGAACATGAAAAATTGAACCAATCAATAAATAGCTTATTTAATGAAACACATGCAAATTCTAATTGCTAGAGTAGTGAAGTGACTACTTTCTCAACATTTAGTTTCCTGTATTTATTAGGATATCTCCCAGGGCAGTGGTTTCCAAATTACACATCCCAGATTGTGGATATTTTACAGAATTAATTTAGGGGTAGAAGTAAAGCACAATGGGTGGCATTCTGTCTCTCCTACAAAAAAGAAGTTTCACTTTTAGCTTTTTTTATGTAGAGACTATTTTGCCTAAGAAGGAGGCTGCTATTTTGCTTACAGATAACAAAAACCTCTGAGATTGGCATCTTAACTTTCTGATCCCATCAAAAATTTTGGAAGATGCGCAGGACTAGCCACACTATTTGTGAGTTACGTAAAAATGAAAACACAGGAACTATTGTTCAAAAATTTTCCAGACAGTGGCAGCAGAGCATTAAATCAAGTGTGGGGCTTTTCCAAGTGTGTGGCCCTGGGCAGGGTGCATGCCTGTGAAGCCAGCTCTGAAGATGGCACAGGAAGAGACCTGGGTGGCACATATGTATAGGATTCTACTGCTGGGGTGTTGCCAACGGCAGTGGGAGGGTAGGCAGTGTGCTGCCAAATGCTCATCCCAGTCAGCGGGTTCCTCCTCCCCACTTCTGCCACCAGTGCTGCTGAGTTCCTCAGCCATTAACTAGCATGCTGGCATTGTTTGCGTGAATCATAGCTCCACCGCCTTGTTCTGATGGAAAACAAAGAAAAATAAGTTGGCTTTCATATGCAAATGAGAAGAAACTATTTGAATAGCTATTTGTATGTTATGTATATTCTTAAAATCTTTTCTCCTTCCTTAAAAATTGATTAAATATTTTGCAATACTAATGCAAAATTGGGTAAATTGGCTCTGGGCGGTATCCATGCTCTTGTCTAGCAAAAAAAAGTTACTATTGAGTGCAAGAGTGTCTGATAAGCGGGCATTTCATGGTTTTTTTTCTTCTTTTAAGTCTTGTGTATTACATGGGATTGGTAGCCCGGCAGTGTCAAAGTCACAGTCCCAAAGAAGCATGAGTGATGATGGGAAAGCTTTGATTATATGTCTCCATCTTAATTTGGGATATTAGATTTCATGACAAAACGAAACAGCTAAACACAAATGGCTTCCTTCCTAGTCAAGAGTTCGTATTTCAGTGTCTTTCCCTGGGGTCTACTTCAAGGATGCTATATGTGAGAGATTTTCAGATTCCACTATTTATAAGTTTGATTTGTAGGCTTGCTCTATGGGATATTAAGCTGTCAAATGTCAGATACTTCTGCATTTCTCTTTTGGGGGCTATATTCCCTTTTAACATATAAGCTGTATTAAAGGAATCTTCTTTGACAGAAAAATCTCCTAAATATAGCACAAAATTAAAATCACAACTACTTGAAACTAGTTACAGAGGAATGACATTGGAATATCTAGGGTTCTTCTAAGTATAGATTCCTCTGTGAGTGCACAGGTTGCCGGCCCACAAAGCCAGCCCCGAAGATGGGACAATTCCCCTATTTGTTTATCTGGATATTATGTAGATCTGAGCAGATTTCCTTTCAGAACTGAGTGACTCATGTCCAGCTAGTGGGAAGAGTGTTAGTTCACAGCTTGTAGCTGAGTTCTTCCCTAGGAGGGCCTTGGCTAGGTGTAGGAGAACCGCCTTCCCAAGGCAACCACGTCACAGACACAGAATTTACAGGCTTGATGTCCTCATTCCAAATGGGAATACCTCTGAGAGCTTTCTCTGCTGGTTTCATAGTTTCCTGTGGATTTGGCCCAGGCCTTCATGTGGTTCTACTACAGACATCTCCCTTGCCCCTGTCCTGCTTTCTTCTCTTTCTCTCACGGTTATTAATCCCAACAGTAGGGCCAACTACAGTGCAAAATGAAAATGCAGGCCCCTTGTTTAAAAGCAGGAAAAAGAATCAGTAGAGGCACTAAAACATAAAGCTATTACCTTTCTTCCACAGTCTCTCTCTTGGTTCAGTTTGGTTTATTTCTCTTGTTTCTGTTCACTGCTTAATATCGTCTGAGTAAAGATAAATTAAACATTTAAATTATTAACATGAATTGCACTTGAATCTTTATATTAAACAGGGCTTATTTTAAATCCAAACATAAGAGCACCTGATTCATATTTTGAATCTCTGAAATTTCACAATTCTATTTTGCAATAGTTTGAATGTTTGTGTCCCTTCAGAATTCATAGGTCAAAACCTGATCTTGAATGGGGTAGTGTTAGGAGGTGGGGCTGTTGGCAGAGCCCTCATGCATAGAATTAGTATCTTTATAAAAGAAACATTGAAAAGATCCTTTGTCCCTTTGACCATGTAAGTCCCCTTGATCTTGGACTTACCAACCTCCCGAACTGTGCCAAATAAACTTTTCTTGTTTATCAGCTACCCAGTGATATATCATGTTACATCATCTTGAATGGACTAGGACACTTTTTAATACTTTATACATGTAAAAATATATTCCTCCTTGTGTCAAGTCCTTACCTTAAACATTATTATTGTTATTAAATTTTAAGCCTTTTTAATTTTGTGAAGGCAAAAAATGGAAACCTAATAAACACATATACATGTAAAAAAATTATTTTTTTAATTCAATAAAAATAACATGGCATAATAAAATAATATATTCATCCTTTCCTTTGTGATCCTTTTATATCTTTATATACATGTGGGAGAGGCATTTGGCCCAGAATCACATAGCAGAACATGAAAGCATAAATTAGACAGTCATAGTTTGGAAAGTATGGAGAACTTACTAATACTGTTCTGAGAAACCTTTATTAACTGTGTTTGCATATTGAGAGAAGCTTCCCCAGAGAACATAAATATTGGTTTCTCTAAAAAATTTTATGCTGGTACACATAGTATTGTTTATGAAAAATATTTAAGACATTTAACACATTTTGATTGAGCATAATATTTAGGTAATGCGAACAGTTGTAAAACAGTTAGCATTTGTATCAAAGTAATCCAATTTGGAGAATAGCAATTTTAATTATTTATGGGCTAGATAAATGAGATTGGAGCCTATTCTTTACAAGGTAATATGCACCTTTGTGAAGTCCTTCTTCTGGTCTCAAAAATAATGAGCTACATATAGTACCATTTGTCACCAATTATATAAATCAGAAAGTTATGAGTGTTTTCACATTTCAGTGCTACGTACTTTATTTCCAAGGCTTATTCCTAGTGTATGTATCACTTCTATTATACTTCATTAACAGAAAATGGAAAGATATTTATCAAAATCATAGAAGTTTTAACTTTAGTAGAAAGAAAGCATGTGAATGGAATCTTTTAAAAAATATTTTAAGTTATATTTTTGGGGATAAAGCATGGATATGCCATCATTTAAGTGCCTAAAAGGCCATAAACAAATAATAATCCTCAGTTTATAGATCTATAATACTTACCACCAAATTAATTAAGGTCATATTTATGTGCTTCTTTTTAAATACATCCAATGGAGATATTATAGATGCCTTCTCTCTAAAATTAAAAAAAAAGTTCTCCATTTTAGGAGTTAGGAAATTGAATCCGTAAAAGATACTTTATAGTCAACCTATACATATCTCATAGAAGAAGGCAAATCTATGCCTCCTTTTATGGATGGAGGATGCCTGCGTAACCCTTTACTGACTTTTGTTTTCTCTAGTATGCTTGAATTTTAGCAATGTCATTGCCACCCAAATCGACTTCTACTTCACCTAGGCTATAGCCAATTATCTTTCATTAGAATCACAATCAGAGTCCTTACAAAAATGTTAGGTTCCTATTTATAGAAAACAATGTGGTTTCTTTAAATTTTACATACATCCAGAGATTTTCAGGAAATGGTGATTCAGTTCTAATCTAATACTTTATTAGTGGGCAGTTTGGTTTTACTTAGAGGTTCTTAGCGTACCAACATTGATCCTTCCAGAGCATTAACCTTTGTCTGTTTCTACTTTATGATTTCTAAGGTTGTAATCTGTTTCTATAACTCAGATTAATTTGATATAGTAAGGGACCTTGTGAACAAAGGTTGCTGCAGGAGAATGGGGATATGAAATCAGCCAAAACCACCTACTTTTCTATCTTTGGTGACTCCTGGGTCTTAGATTAGATCCATCATTACACAAATGGACCTATTTATGGAAGGGGAAATGGGACTGAAGTTAAACTTTTAAAATTGGACTTATAGGAAAATACATTTTAAAGTTCCTATTTGAGGTAGGCCAAAATTGAATTGACTTAAGGTATACAGAAATCATCAAACCTTAAAAAAAGTTGATTCATTACCATACAGAAGGTCTCATTTAATGCTAAATTATTAGAAGCAGAAAGTGAAAGAAGAGAAGGTTGGGTCAGAACCAGTGAAAGGGCCAGACCAGCACCATTTTGTCATTTACTGCATAAGCTCTGTTAAATGGCAGGGCCACTCCCTGCTGCTCAGCCATTAAGCCATTGATTAGACACCTTAGGCAGACAGCTGCCATAAT
>CAUYQV010011477.1:0-22845 GCA_963574575.1 Galagoides demidoff
GCAAATCACAATTGCCCTAAGGTATCATCTAACTCCAGCAAGAATGGCCCACATCACAAAATCTCTAAACTGCAGATGTGGAGTGGATGTGGAGAGAAGGGAACACTTTTACACTGCTGATGGGACTGCAAACTAATACAACCTTTTTGGAAGGAAGTATGGAGAATCTTCAAAGAACTCAAACTTGATCTCCCATTTGATCCTGCAATCCCATTACTGGGCATCCACCCAGAAGAAAAAAATCCTGCACTAGACTGTTTATTGCAGCTCAATTTACAATCTCCAAAATCCAAGAATGGATTAATAAGCTTTGGTATATGTATACTATGGAATACTATTCAGCCATTAAAAAGATGGAGACTTTATATCTTTTGTATTAACACCTGTATTAACTTCCACCAATGGAAGTGAAACACATTATTCTTAGTAAAGCATCACAAGAATGGAGAAGCAAGACTCAATCCTGTGTACTCAATTCTGATATGAGGACAATTAATGACCTAGTGCACGGTAGGGGTGGGGGAATGGAGAGTAGAGAAAGGGAAGGAGGGAGGAGGTGAGGGGTCACAGTATGTGACATACCTTTTGGGGGCAGGATACAATTATAAGAGGGACTTTGCCTAACAAATGAAATCAATGTAAACCTGGTTCTTTGTACCCCCAATGAATCCCCAATGATTAAAAAAAAAAAGAATTCTGAAATATAAAAGTACTCAACTGTATCTCTCGTTGGTGGCCATTATTTAAGATATTTAAAGCATAGTATTTTGATGGTACATAGTATATGCATAATAGAACAATATATCCTATGGTCAATAAATGCTGCAAAGTAATAATCACATTCTTAGTAACAATATTGTTACGGTTATACTGAAACACATACACACTCATACTTGGGCAATGTCTTTTTAAAAATCCACCCACAAAAATGTTCCATACAATTTTACAGGTAAGTTTTATCAGACATTCAAGGAACAGCTAATTCTGATCTTATATAAGATCTTCCAAAGAGAAGAAAATTGAGGAATTTTCTCCCCTCCTGTGGTAGATAGAATAACACCTCCCTCCCCCCCCAGGTATGCACATTCTACTCCCTGGAGTCTACGAACATTTGTCTTAGCAAAGGGACTTTGCAGATGAGATTAAGGATCTTGAGATAGGGATATTATACTAGATAACATGCTCGATAATTCTCCTGAATTATCTAGGAGGGTCCAATGTACTCACAAGTATCCTTATAAGTGAAAGACTGGGTGGGAGAGTCAGGGTGAGAGCAGGAGATGTGACCCCAGAAGTAGAGCTCAGAGTGATGTGACTGCTGGCTAACAGGAACCGTGAGCCAAGGAATGCAGGCGGCCTCTGGAAGATTAAAAAAAAAAGAAAAAAAAAAAGTGAAACAACGGACTCTCTCCTCTGGCCGTGAGCACAGCCTGCTAACATCAGCCAGTGGAACTAATTTTGTACTTCTGACCTCCAGAACTACAAGATAAATAAATGTTGTTTTAAGTCACTAAGCTTGTGGTAAATTGTTATTAAACAGCATCAACAAGAAAACTAACATATCCCCAGTATCTTTTAAAAGATGAGCGTATTAGCATAGCACTATTCACAATAGCTACTATATAGAATCAACCTGTGTCCATCAACAGATAAATGGTCAAAGAAAATGTGGTATATGTGCACCCAACAGAATATTATTCAGCCTTAAATATGAATGAAATCCTATCATTTGCAACAATGCAGATGAGTTTAGAGGACGTTATAGTTAGTGAAATAAGGCAGGCACAGAAGGATAAATACCAAATATTCTCATATGTGGAAGCTAATAAATTTGATCTCATAGGAGGAGAGAGTAGAACAGTGGTTACTACAGGCCGGGTCAGGGCAGTTAGCCAGTGGTTGGTTGATGATATAGAATCACAGCAGGATAGTGATAGAGGGGCGGGTGGCACCCTGAGGCAGGCTGCCAGGCTCAGGGAAGACTCCCTGTGCCTTCTGCATCCAGCTTTGGGGGGTGCTGGCACAGCTGCAAGAGGGGAGGTGAAGGGTGGAGAGCCAAGTGCACCGAGAGCCGCAAGCGCCACGGAAGCCCGCGGGTCCCTGCTTAGTTGAGGGAGACTGCGGCACAGCCCACGCTGCGGCCCGGGCCACCTCTACTTTCCCCTTATTTCGGGGCACAGGGCTGCCCTTGTGAAGCTGCCTTCTGGGGCACACACACAACTTCTGGCTCTGGGAGTGGCTCCGGTGCAGGGATTCCCCATTCAGGACTGAAAGGAGGAACCCGCCATTTCCTGGGCCTGGTCAATTTCACGTGCATTTTCCAGGCCTGGGAAATTTCAGGAAGGGAACATCCTGACATTTCGCCCAGAGCAGAGGGGGCTGTATACATTCCATCTTTGTCAACACGTTCATTAACCTTGCCCAGTGGAAGGGACTGCATCCTTTCATTCGTTAAGCTATATATATATATACCTCCCTAGAAAAAGGACCCAGGAGGACAGGAGATTTTTTTCCAACTTGGGTTTTTTCCTCTGCTAGAAGCTCTAGTGCTTCTTCTCCATTCTTTTCTGTAAATAAACCCTGTCTTACCAATGATCTGTGGTCTGGGGATTTATTCTTCAAATCCGAGACTAAGAACCTACTGAAGACGAAATCATGTTATCAACACCACCTCTCTGTGCTTGGGGGATGAGCCTCCAGACTGAGTGAGAAAGAGCCCAGCTTCACCCCTGTTGTGTGACCTCTAGTCCGTACTTTGGAAATTATCTCTCTGCTTTCTCTCTTCTGGCCCACATATGACCCCCTCCTTGGGCCCAGCTGCGGGGATGTAATGTTCATAGGCGGTTTGGGGGAGCCAAGGAATGATGTTTGAAATCAGTGACAGTGGAGATAGTAACAGCTGTGACTGTGTGGTGAGGTCATGGAAGGACACACCAGGTCGTGTGCACAGCCCAGGTCCTGCCCTGGCTGAGCTGGGTACACGTCAGTGATGCACACAGAGGTCACAGCGCCACCCCCCTTCCCACCACCCATCACACAGGTCCCTCTGCCACAGCAGCTGGTGGGCGTCATCTTCAACACAGAGAAGCCACCGGAAGGGCTTCACAGAGACCGTGTGTTGTGTTTTCGTGTCTGCAAATTCAACAGGTATGAGGAGCAGCTATCACGATGACTTTTTGTTATTTAACCATATTTTTGTTGTGTATAATGCACATGTTTTTGCCAAAATTTTTGAGTGATAAATAAGGATGTGTGATAGGGCAGCACCCGTGGCTCAAAGGAGTAGGGTACCAGCCCCATATGCTGGAGGTGGAAGGTTCAAACCCAGCCCCAGACAAAAATAGCAAAAAAAAAAAAAAAAAAAAAAAAAAAGAAGTTGGATATACAAGGCAATAATAATTAAAAATATAAAAAAAAATGTTTTTAATTGTTTTATTTATGCTTACCCATTAAAAGTGTAACTCTAGAAAGCAGTAACCATATACAGAATATACTGGAATACAGTGATGATGGCCTCTCCACTCTATCCCCACCTGTGGCTACCCCCTCACCAGTCACATGCTGCAGCTGCAGGAGCCCCCAGCCCACCCAGCCCACCACCCGACACTGCCACCACTGCTACCTTGGAGCAGGTACACCCCTAACGGTGTGCTCGTGTCCTGGGGCCTCAGAACAGGGCCAGCTGCACAGAGATGAGGCAGCTGGTGAGGAAGGGACCTATGGTCAGCAGCCCAGGGCAGACAGGGCCTGCCCTGGCCCCTCACACCGGCTTCCTGGGAAATAAGCCTTTGGGGGAGTTTTGGTGAAGCGTCTGTGGCCACACTCCCACTAATATAAACAGGGGTGGGAACAGGAAATGAGAGGAGGCAGGGACAAGGATGGGCCAGGAGAGACCAGCTCAGGAAGGTCGGCCACTCACTCACCTGCACCACTCTCATCTGTAGCCTGGGCTCGCTCCCGGCTTCTCCATTGCGGCTGGCTCTGCACCTCATGCCCCTCACGAAAGGAGGCACCACTGTGTGGCCACTTTAGCCCTCCTTTAAAAAATTAAAACAAGCATTTCTTCCTGAAAGTTTTGGTATAAAGTCAGACATACATAATAATTGCACGAACACTACAAGAAACTATCCCTATACCCTTTGCAAAAATTCACCATTTATAATTTGCCCCATTTTCTTTGCTGTTATTCTGTTGTACTGCTCCCTTCCTCACATGAGTGTGTGCGCACCTGTGTGGATGAGTGCCCGTGTGCACACTCTGTTTACATGTGTTCCTGCATGTTCATGTGTTGAGTGTGTGCGTGTGCACATCGGATGCATGTGTGCTTGTGTGTGCAGCTCTCTGAATCACTTGGAGAGTGTGTTGTAAGTTGACGACATCGTGCCAATTTATTGCTGAATACTCTGTGTGTGTTTCCTAACGAGGATAATTCTTTCATTACCACAGTATAGTCAAAATCAGGAAAGTTAGTACCAACAAAATACCTAATCTAGAGTCCACACTCAGATTTCATCATTGTGTCTTTTTTCCTATTTCCTCTCTATGTGGCTTAGATCAAGGATTAGATCTGGGATGGAATGACCCATTTAATTTCATAGTCCTAATTTCTTTTACTTTTATACAGTTTTTTAACCCTTGTTTGTATTTCTTGACCTTGAAATTTTTGTCACATATAGGTCATTTTGTAGAATGGCCCTTAATTTAGTTCACATTCAGATTTTCCATTTCTACCATTCTGGTAAATTGTATTTTTCAAGGAGTTTTCCCATTTCACCTTAGTTACTAAATTTGTTGACATTAACATATCCTAGTCTCTAATTTCCCTTTTAATGACTGTAGAATTTCTGTACTTCCTCTTCCATTTCTGTCAATGGTAATTTATGTTTTCTCTCTTTTTAAAAAGAAGGCTGAAGTCAGTGTTATAGGAACATATCAACAGCGTATTCATCTTTTCAAAGAACCAAATTTTGGATTTGTTGATTTGTTTTTTCTGTTTGTTTTCTACATTATTGATTTCTACTTTTTAAAAAATTACTTCCTTATTATACTTACCTTTTTAAAAATTTACTTGTCGTTTTCCAGCTCTGGCTGTGGGAATGGGGTTATCGTCGTGATGGTTAAACTTGTGTCAATTTGACTGGCAGAAGGACGCCTGGGCAGCTAGGGAAGCTCGGCAGTGTGACTGTGAAAGTGTTTCGGGGGCATCACATTCAAATTGACAAATTGAATAAAGAAGATCCACCCTCATGATTTGGGTGGCCTCATCCAATCTGTGGGGGCCCTGAACAGGTAAAACGGAGGAGGCAGGTGGTGGTGGCGACTGCCCACTCAGGATGGGCTCGTTCACGGAGGCCTGTGGGGTGCCCCTTCCCACTTCCACTTGAGGTCCTGGGTCTTTGCTGCAGAAGCAATACCCAGCCTCATGACATCATGGAGACTGCCAGATAGGCCGATGCTTGTGGTGTCCACAGGTGCCAGAAGGTTTCCTCCATCCTCAGAAGAGACGGCCCTGCATAGAATTACCGGCTCCATTGCACCCACTCCTAGATTCCAGGGTCAGGTTGTCTCCTTTCCAATATCTGACACCTAGGAGTGGCTGGGTTTGGCCGTGGGCCCTGGTAGGATGGGCTGTCTCCCAGTTGCACAGGAGGTAGCCAGTCATCTGCTCTGTGACGAGGGCCCTGTTAGGCAGGGACCAGTCTGCAGGTGGCAGACACAGGCCAAGAGGCCAGTTCCTAGGGCTGAAGAAGCCAGGAAGGGACTACAGGAAAACGCAGAGCACCTGTCAGTCACTTGGGGGCCTCGCCCACCTCCCGTGAGCCCTCCCTTGGCCAGCAAAAGGAGACCACCGGGAGTCTCCATGGAGACCAGCACGTTCCTCCCCCTGGGATGTGTTTTCGGTGTAGTCTCTTTCTTTTCTGCAGTAAATGTTGCTTGTGTGGAGTGGCACACAATCCCGTCTGATCCTGTCTGCGGTCACTCGGTCACACCAGCCCTTCTGTCCTTCTTCCTCCAAGCAAGGAGCCAAAAAGCCAGGGGTATAGTCTGCAGGGGGCAGGACCTGACATTTGGTGCCCAAACCTGGAGCTTCTCTTTGGAAAGTGAGGTGACGTGTGTGTTTCTGGAGGCTGCTGTGTCACATCCTCTTTAGGCCTCCTGGCTTTCCCGAGTGAGTCTGTGAGATGTGAGTGGTGCAAACATGGTGCAAACCCCACAGCTCCTATGCTTATGTTAGGACACTGGGTCCTCCACCTGCCAGGCCAGGTCCTGTGGGGCAGCCCTTACTCTCACCCCATGGGCAGCCCTCACCCTCACCCCATGGGTACCCCTCACCTCATCCAATGGTCTCCCTTCATCCTCACCCTATGGGTCTCTTTCACCCTCACCCTATGGGCCACTGTCACCCTCACCCCATGGGCAGCCCTCACCTCAACTGATGGGCTGTGCTCAGGCCAAGGAAGCACTGGGCGGGTAAGGGACACCCTGACTGGGATCTTTCCTGAGTGGTGGGGCCCACAGTGGCTGTGGCATCCCGTATGTCTCTCACCAAAACTTAGTCTCTAATGCTGTGTCCCATGATGTCCCACGCTGTTCAGACACAGGGAGGTAAGGGAATACTGACCTTGCCACCTGCCAAGTAGTTATGGCGGGGGTGGGGCGGGTGGAGGGGAGGCGGCTTTTACCTGGTCTCCAGAGCCAGGGAGGGCTACAACCATGGGGACAGGATGTGGTATTCCCACAGTGAAGTACCACCAGCAGAGGGACGCCTAAATGGGTGGCAGCCGACATGTCAGGACTGGGGATGCCTGGTTCTATGGGCAGTTGGAATAAAGGCTCTGGGCACAGCCCAACCAAGCATGCTCTAAGCCAAACCTGCAGGGCACAGGCACCTGGTCTGACGGGGAATCTACTCCTGGTCTATTCTGTTCTCCTCTCCTACAGACAATGGAGTAGGAGGCCTCCGTTCCCACCAATCTCCCCAGATATCTATTAAAAACCTGGAAGACCCTTGGACTCCAAGCCTCTGCAAAAGAAAACTAATGTTTTCTGTAAACCAGGTTTGCCCCCAAACCAAGTGCCAGGAGGAGAATCCTGGCCTAAGAACAGGAGTCTTACAGTTGGAGTGGTTCATCAGAGCCTCCGGTGTTGGGCCTTTGTGTATCTGAGCAATACCCACTGTGCTGTGAGTCTTGTGTGGAAAAGCACCAAGTTAGCAATACAGAAAAGATCTGGGGGCCTCTTTGGCTCCAGACAAACCTTAAATTTCAGAAAACAGAAGACAAAAGGACTGTGGCTGCAGCCTCTGCCCCAGAGGAGCTTCAGACCCCACTGAGTATGGTCAGCCCCGCTTTACCCCTCTTTTCCAAGGCTGAATCCAGTTTCCATGTGTCCTGCATAGGAAGCACCAGGGCCCCCAGGACAGCCTGTGAGGCCCATGACCCACTCTCAACAGGGGGTCTCAGCTGGCCCAGAGGGTGCAGAGGAGAAATTAAACACCTGTTGGTTGCTTCTGACTGGCCTGGAAAGACGTGTGGGTCTTGCTGTCACATTGCTGCCCCCTGGACAAAGAAATAGGGCTAGGGCAGCTGACCAGATTTGTGGAGATCAGCTTTGTGCACTGAATGGAAACCGTGCTCCTGGGATTCAGGCAGTTCCCAATGGACCCAGGGTGGAACCACCAGAGGGTTGCCCCCAGCCAGGAGAGTGATCCTTCTGGGGCCTGGGAGCTCCTCAGGAGGGAGCTGTTCAGGGCCCTCTGCTCAGCGAACTCTAGGTAGGGGGTTCTGTGCAGGGGGCTCTGGGTGGCCAAAGAGCTGACCCCACACCTGTAGTGGACGCTGGCCACCGCCAGGTGCAGCCTAACACCATTCTAGCCCTGTCTGTGCTGGCCTAGACCCTCCTGCCCCCTCTCTCTTCCCCCTCCTTCTGCCTCCCTCCTTCTCTCCCTTTCTTTTGCACTGATCTTCGATTCAGTGAACACACTGGCCTGAATTATGTAAGCCCCTCCTGCAGCCTGGGCAGATACATTTAAAAATAAAACCTGTCAGGTGCTGTTACCTTCCACTGTCCCCAAAGTCGAGTTGTCTCATCTCAGGGCTATTTACAGATACACCTCAGCAGCGTTTGCACTCGGGGCACAGGCCGAGCCTTGTTCAGGGGGAGCAGGGACACCCTGCCTGGCCACTGGGGAGGCTGGCTTTGCTCGGCTTCCCCACCTTCCCTCTAGCTGTGCTGGGGCTGAGCAGGAAGAAGCCCTGGGGAGGGGGCCTGGCCAGTGTGGTGTGGGGGACACAATACCAGGGACAATGCCTCTGCCCCCCTGAATGATTGAGAGGAGATGACTGGAAACCCAGGCAGACCTGAGCAGAGGCCTGGAGCACATGCTGGGCTAGGTCCTGGAGAAGGCCCCCTCCCCAGCGCTGGAGCTAGGGGACCCCCGACAGCAGCATCATCGCACGCAAGAGCACATAAGGTGCAGCACACAGAGCCACTTGCTCAGGAAAGAGGGCGTGTGTGGGACACACAGGCTCCGGGCACTTGCAGAACCAGGTGGGGGCTCTGCAGACCCTCTGGTGGGGTGGGGAGTGATGGCCCTTGTCCAGACATCCTGCCTCCTGCAGTGAGGACACAGCCCAGGAGCCAGGAAGCCCCATTTCTACCAGACCGGGTTGCAGGGCAGAGGCTGTAGGGAAGAGGTCTGGACTGGGGGAGGAGCGAGGATGACCCCATGGAGTCACCGCCCCCATCTGTCCCCCAAGGGCCTGACCTCGGTGAGCTGACTGCTTGTATGGGCAGTGTCCTAGGTGGCCAGAGAGCGCCAAACATGAGTGGCAATGGAGCTTAACTATTTACTAGTATCTTAGAAAAAACAAAGGCAAGCTGGAGCCACAGTGACCAGCGACGCTGCTTCAAAAGCTCATCCCAGCCTTCCTGGGGCAGCCCCAGGGCCCCTCTCTCCCAGGGCACTCGAGCAATGCCCAGCCCCAGGTCTTCTCTCTGGCTCTCCCTCCCTCCATCCCTAACCTCCAGACAGGTGTTTTCTCTACAGCCCCTCTGACTTCTGCAGACCTGCCACTCAAGTCTGGCCCCTTTCCTGCCCGCCCAGGCCCCCTCTCTGAGCTAGGGTGCTGCTCATCCCTCAGCAGGGCCCCACCTCATAGGCCGGTGGAAGCAGCTGCCCACAGGCTGCTCTCCCAGACAAGCCCAGAGCCGCTTGGCAACTCTGCACTGCACCTTCCTGGGGACGGATTCCTGTCATGACGTCAGCGGGCATTTGCTTTTGGGAAGACGCTGTGAGGGCACAGTGGGCACTTTCCACAGGAGGCCTTGGGGCCCACAGCCACACCCTGGTGTGGCGGTGCTCTGACCTCCAGCAAGGGCAGTGGAGTGGCCTCATGTTGGAGTGGGCATTGTAGCCCTGTGTGGCACAGCCTGTGGCCAGCGGGCATTTCCCATTTGTGATGAGTTTTCAGACTTCCCCAAAGAGCCAACCCACATGTCCACGGTAGGGCCAGCTGTGGGCTGGGACTCCTCACGTGCCGCACCCCTTAAATTCTGACACTTCTTGGCCTTTTCTGATGGTTTTTCAAAATGACCTATGTCACCAGGGATGGGAATTCCTCACTCACATGGACTCTTAAAGGAGATGTCTGGCTTTGAGTTGTGAAATATCTTTTCCTGGTAACTGATGCCTCAGTGAAAGAATACACATCCCACTAGGAAACGCTGATTTAAATTGAATCAAGATAACCTCAAGCTGCGAGTCTGCGACAGGATGGAGGGAAGTGGCTCAGATGGACCTTGCTGGGGCTGTTCTCCCAGCCGTGGCAGCCGACTTCGCAGAAAACAGTCTTCCTAGCTTACACATTGCTCATTTTAATTCAATGTGAGAGAATGAAATAAAAGCTAAGTCCCAAATATTTAGGAAATGAAATGAATAAGGAATTTCAATTGTTCTCTGAAGAGCAGAGGACACCACCTGCCATCCCTGAATTGTAGGCCCCTGCGTCTGGAGGACCCCGGCATGCTGCTGATCAGCCAGGGGCCTCTGCAGAAACGAGGGCCGGTTCAGGCGGTGGAGGAAGGTAGCTGCTCAGGTGTTTGAAAGTGTTTTACTTTTTCTATCTTTTTTCTCGACATTCTGCCTTTGCCACCCGGAGGTGACATACTAGTAAGAACAAAGTTTAAAGGAGCTGTTGAGGGAAACAGGCAGAAAGTTTAGACTTGTTCTCCACGGTTCCACTTGGGTTGGCGTAGGCAGGGAACATCCAGAATCAAAGCAAGTGCGTTGCCTCTACCGGTTCTGTTGACGTCACCATCAGGCCTGCGTGCTGGGCAGTGGCAGTCACTCAGGTTGTGTGCAGCAGGTGACACCCACACAACTCAGCCTTTCCTCAGCTGACCATCTGCCTAGACAGCCTCTATGCAGAGTGCCCATCCCACTCCTCTGCCTGTCCACTGTGGTCACAATGACTGCTCTGCAGGGCAGTGAGGGTGGGTACAGGGCAGGTGTCCATAACACCTGGTCCAGTTCGACTGTACTGTCGACACTGAGGAGTTGTCAACCCTCTGAGCTCCATCCTCAGAAGTTTCAGTCTACCACCTGCCATGTGGGCTCTGACCATGCCGGGGACATGAGGCCTGTGCTACCCCGGGGGAGCCCTCTTCTAAACCCTCTCCCCAGTGCCCCCAGAGCATGTAGCCTGCCCCGATGTCCTTCTCCTGCCTCTGTCCCAGGGAAGTGGGAGCTGGTCATTTGTCCAGCTTCCAGTGTGGGTAGAGAATTGGGGCTGGCAGTGGCCCTGGGAGGCAGTGCCAGGGGCCTCCCTGGGATAGCTGTTCTATGGAGCAGATGCCCCTCCTGCCCAGACCCCCTGTGTCTTCCCCACCTGGTAGCTCTTCCCAACTCCCACCTGGGATCTGCCTTGGTGGGGACTCAGCAACCATCTGAGCTTCTCGTAGTGCCCCAATCTGGCCAGGCCTGGCTGGATTTCAGAGCCAATTGTCTCCTGGCCCTGGAGTCAGGCTGTAGTCCTGGGAATGACCTTGCTGAGTCCACACTGCCCATTGCCTGGAGTAGTCATGGTCAGATCTAGGCCAGAGGCCACACCTCCTGGGGAGGTATGGGTGGAGATGGTGGGGCACAGTCCCTGACCTGCCTCCTCCCCACATCTGCACCATCAGCTAAGCAGACTGGACCTGGGGGCCTCGCTGGGCCTTCTCTACTGGCAGCTTGGAGCCCAAGGTGATGGCCCACGTGGGAAGGGGTCAAGGTTGGAACACCCTGAGTTGTGTCATCTGAAGTGGACATTCCCACTATGAGGAGGAGAGATGGACCTTGGTTAAGTTGGATAGTCCAGATTCTGGCTCTCCTTGTGAAGAAGTTCTGGCTTGATCTCTGTGAGCCTCAGAGTCATCAGCTGAGTGTCCACCTGACACTCCCTCCCATGGGTACCCTCCATGGGCGTCCCCCCCCACTCCTGACAGGGCATGTCTGCAGGGACTATGGGAGGGCTCGCCCAGGAGGAGGCTGGCAGTGACCCCTGGCCCACCACTCTGCCACAAGCACACAGACAGCCTGGGGTTGGGGCCTCCTACAGTGAAGTTGTCTTGAAAAGGTTGCTGTGTAGATCACAAAAAGAACAAACCAACCTGTCAGCTTGTGAACAAAACACAACTCAGAAAGATATAAATATATAATCCACCAAAGTTGTATCACTGGGTTTTATTGAATCTTTTTCTTAGATTTTTGAAGACAAATTTTACATTAGTGGCAGCAACCGTGGAACAGGAAGAGAAGAAACAGTCTCTGCCACTTCCCTAAAAGTACAAGCAATTTAGTTAAAAATAGCCTCCGAGTGACCCTCTTCACGACCTAGAAATCACAGCATGCATTTGCCTTGTCAAGAACGCAGTGTGCGGCCAGACATGCGGTAGGGCCAGCTGGGCTGCTCGGCACAGCCTGGCTCTGACTCCGCTCAGCCTCCCTGGGGCCCAGGAAGGAACTGGCTGAGCTCGTGGTGGGGGCTGTCCACCTCTTCTCAGTGGTGAACACCAGAAGTGCCTCTTGAAAAGAGATGGATACTTCTGGTGTTGAAAAGACAGTAGAGGTAATAGGAAAAAATAAAACTTTACTGTCAAAACATAACTTCATTTTTACAAAACCTGAAGAGAACCACAGGCCTGGGGGTGCTCATCCCCACGGCAGCTCTACAGTCCAAAGGCCGCGTGGACCTGGCAACCCCTTGAGGAGTTGGGCACCTACCTGGAGGGCCAGGGTGTCTTTCTGGGGGGGTCAGGGTGCCTTGCCCTGGGGTGTCTGTCTGAGCTGAGAGACCTGGGAGAAGGAGGCTGTGCCTCTGGGCTCACTGTGGGTGTAGATGCTGTTGACTTTCAGGTCCTGTAGGCTGGAGCAGGGTAGCAGGTTGACCATACGTCTTCAGAAACCTCAGGAGAGGAGCTACATTTTGGATTCTTTTCTGAGTAATCCCTTCAATAGGAAGTGGCCTAAACAAGTGCTACAAGGTGTCGTTTCCTGTAGGACTCCCTGGGGACCTGAGCCTCAGTTCACTCTGGTGAAGACTTAGTGACATGCCTTAAAGCTCATCCCCTAATGGTTGAGGACAGACAAGCCAGTCTCAGCGAGGCCGAGGATAGAGTCGCTTCTCAGGGACCTCAGAGTCTCAGGGCTTGATCAGCCAAGAGTGGCTCTTATCAACAGAAAAGAGCCCATGCTCTGTAAAATAATTTAAAGAGGTTCATTCTGAATATGCGACCATGGCCCAGAGCCATGCCCAAGAAGCCTTGAGCAAGGGGTCTCAGTGTGGGTGATTGGGTCTCAGTGTGGTTACACACATTTCAGGGAGACAGGATCTATAGGCAAAGTCAGAAACCCACTCACAGAGGACACATAGGTTACAGGTTATAGAGGACTTGGGTCCAGCAGTGTCCGTGGCCTCAGCCCAGAGGCTTGTGAAAATGAACAGTCCAAACTTGGGTGGACATGGGCTTCCCTCTCCACGCTGCTGCTACTGCTTCCCCCGATTTGGTGAGTGGACACCAAGTGGCTGTCCATGTAAGCTCAGCCCCTCCCCAGACTGGAGCTGGAAAACTGAAGACTGGACCCATGATTTTGTCATCAAACACAGTCAGGTAACTCCTCCAGCTGTGTATGTTGGAACAGCCGTGTGTTCCAATGACATACTCTGTTCATCCCTGCCCTCCCCCCATCCTCCAGCCTGCATCTGGAGGACAAGGCATGAGGGCTGGCCCTTGCTGTGGACCCCTAGAACTCCTCTCCTGGGATGTCCTAGCTTATGACTCTCTCGGGCCACTGCCCCCTGACACTGCCCTGACAGGCCAACACGGGCACACTCGCTCCGGGCATAGCCCAGGAGGGCAGGCACCCTGGGGACTCCCCATGTCTGCCCTGCAGAGTGGACACAGTGACCTGAGGCCTGCTCAGACCAGTGTGCAGTTTTCTGTTGCACTTACACAAACTTCTTCACAGCACGGTTGTGCCAATCGGTGCCCTTTCTCGGGAGAAACAGGCATCTGTAACCACGAGCAGGCTGAACATTTCAGGTGTTTCGTCTGTGCCTGAGCCAGACTGATGGGTCAGGTGCCCTTGGGCGTGTTATTGTTTTGAGCTGTCAAGTTCTGTTATCTGAGAGCCAGGCTGTGCAACTGCCCTGCTGGGGCTGAGTGTGCCCCCCCCCATTCATGTTGATGCCTAACCCTGAGGTGGGGCAGTGATCAGATCAAGAGGTCAGAGTCCTGTGAGGGGATCAGTGCCCTCTGGATGAGCCAAGTGGCTTGTCTGCCCCGTCCCCCACCTAAGGACCTGGTGGAGGCACGTGGAGGTACCACGTGGGAGGAACTGGAACTGGCCTCACAGACCCTCATCTGCCAGCACCCCATCCCGGACCGCCAGCCTCCAGAGCCACAAGGCAGAAATGTCTGCTGTCTATAAGCCCCCACATGGACTAAGAGCCCCCTAACTGACCTATCCTCAAGGCACCCCCATGGGCCCCACAGACCATGAGGTGGGGCTTCTTCATGAGGCAACCTCCTCATCCTAGGAGGGTACAGGAGGCTGTCCAGCTGCAGGTGCTGGGCTCAGAAGCTCACAATGCACCACTGCCACGTCCAAGAACGTCCCAGGCTTGAGTGGAAGAGGGGGAGTGAACCCCACCCCACTGGAGACATGGCTGTGACCAGTGATGTCAGAGTGGGCACAGAGCAACTTGTCTCTAGAGTTGACCCAGCTCCTCTGTTTTCTGGAGTTTCCCTTAAAAAAATTCCTAGTTGGGGCGGCACCTGTGGCTCAAGGCTTAGGGCGCTGGCCCCATATGCCTGAGGGTGGCAGGTTCAAACCCAGCCCTAGCCAAAAAAAAAAAACCTGCAAGAAAAAAAAATTCTTAGTTTGTGATGGACAACTCTACATGGCCACACAGGTCAGTTTGCCAGCAGTTTGCTGGAAACGGGGGGTGGGGGCTGCTAGCAGGCCAGCTTCCCGCCTCCTACCCCGCCCCACTCAGCACCTCCCAGACTCTCGGATCCTTCTGTGCTGACTCAGGTTCTAACTCACCCTGCCCTGTAGTCTGGCCAGGCTCAGCCCCCGCCCACGAGATACAGGCCCCTGTTGGCTGCCTGCTGCCATGGGCTGTCCCCAGCCTATACTCACTGGTAGGCCATCACTGAATTCTCAGGGATTTTGTGAGCTGGGTTTCCAGTGGCAGCTTGGCACCAGCAGGGGTGGCTGCCTGCAGGACAGAGACTCCCCATGCTGCACTTCAGGGCCCCTCCTCTGCCCCCAGCCAGTGCTGGGCGTCCTGGGAGGGACAGAGGGCTTGTAGCCTGAGGCCCACTTCTCTACTCAGTGGCCTGGCCCACAGTATGGATACTGAGAGTGGACACCAGGGAGGAGCCTGCAGGGTCCAGCTAGGGTTGGGGCCAGGTGGGGCCCGGCAGGCACTGCTTTCTGTTCAGCTTGCTCTGGACACAGGACAGCAGAGGTTCTGCTCCTGGCTCCTGGGTCAGGGCCCATCCTTTGGAAAATGCTGCCACTCCCTCCCTACCCACTTAAGCACCACCTCCTGCAGGAAGCCCTCTGCCCCACAGCTCAGGGCCATACAGCACACACCTGGGCTGGGAGAGACCAAACGCTGGGTCCTGGGTGACCCTGGCTGCCTGGTCAGCTTGGCACTCCCTGCACCTGCCCACAGCCCCATCCCAGCTCCTGGATGTGTGGCGTCTGTGCCCAGTGTCTGCATCTACTAAGTAAACGTTCATTTGATAAAAACACGAGCGAGAAATGAGGCACACCTAGAGGTGCTCAGGAAAGCTGAGAGACGTGTGTTCGTTTCTCTGTAATAACTGAGCTGCAGTGAACTTGCTGTTTGTGTTCTTATTAAAAAGAAATGTGTGGAAGAAGTAATTGCCTGCTCCACAGTCATAAATTGCCATCTCCATTTTATTTATTGTGATATAATAAAACAGAAATGCAGCACATAATTTAGTGATTACAACTTTACCGGCTTCATTTCATATAATTGTATGTTTTTATTCACCACAACAGTTGCCCCCTTTGTTCCCTTAACCCAGACCCCTCCGGCCTCCTGCAGGCTCCTGACCTGCAGCAGACCCCAGGGTGAGGAAAGGACTCTTGGGCACTGCTGCCCGTCCCCAGCCCACAGCAGGAGCTGCGAGGGCCTCACATGTGGGTGAGGCTGCCAGATCTGACTGGTGACAGTTCACAAGGTCAAAGGCCACTTCTACCTGTGACCCAAACCCCCCAGCCAAGGAGGGAGCTTGTGGTCCTGTGGCCCCCTAGTCTGGCTGCACCTGAGTCTGCAGCTCTCTGCCAGCACCCTGCCTTCATCCTGGAGCAGAGTCTGTGGGGTCCTCTCTCTCCAGGTGACTTTCCTGCAGGTCCTGTGGGGTGAGGAGAGCTTGAGAGGGGCCATGGAGATAAGGATGGAGGGGTGGGACAAAGGTATGGCTGGATGGGCGTCTTGCGCAGGGGCTGAGAGCATGAAGGCTGTGGCAGTGCCCAGAGCCTGCCCATCCTGCACAGGAGGACCCTGGGAGTGATACTCAGGACCCTGTGTGGGAGGGACGGCTCAGCAACAGTGTTCTTTGCTGAAGCCCTGGAAGGGCTCTGTTCAGAGCTCTGCCTTGTTCAGGTCGGAAATGTGTCTGGAGGACTCCCCAGCCAGAGGCAGCCTGGGTCCCTCTAGCACCAGCCACCCCAGTGCAGGAGACATGTCCTCTGAGGGAGGGAAGAGAGGGGCCACCTATCCTCATCCAGTCTTGGGACCACCTGTCCTTGCCCAGCTTCTGAGTGAGGGCTGGTCTGGGAAAATCGAGGTTGCTTCCTCCAGAGGGATCCCCAAGAGGTCCTGCATGGCTGGGGCTGCTGGAATGGCCTTGTCCCCCCACACCTCCTCAGGCAGCTGGCAGACATCAGGAGTCCAGAGCTGCACAAGCACGTCCCGCCTCCCGACCACCCAGCTTCAGGTGGCCCTTGGCTGAGAACGCATCACTCCAGACTCTGCCCCGACCCCGTCCTCACAGGGCCTCCTCCCCCTCATGGCCTTGTCATCAGGATTGCAGCCATGGATTAGGGCCCACCTTGTCCAAGGTGCCTCATCTCCATCACATTAAGGTCACACTGGCAGTTTCAAGGAGGATGTGGATTTAGGGACCCTTCAACCCAGCATGTGGCTGTCAACTCCCCAAAGAATGGAGCGTAGTGGCCTGCTGTCCCTGGGAGGGCAGCTGTCCCCGGGGCCCTCCACCTCGTTGGCCTCTGGAGTTTCACTCACTTCAGCCCAAGTGTTGACCAGGCTGTGTTTCCTCCACTGAGCTGCTTTTGTGCCATTGCCCAAGCTCAGCTGAGTGTGTTTGGGAGGGTCCATTCTGGGGTCCCCTTTGCTTCGCCAATACCACACGGTCTGAAGAGTAGGGCTGGAAATCTGACAGACAAATTCCTCCCACCGGTTTTCTTTTTCCTTTGCCCTTCAATGTTAAGTTTCAGAACAGTCTTTTCTGTATCAATAAAAAAATCTTGCTAGGATTCAGGTAGGGGTTGTGTTAAGCCCTGTACATTAATTTTGAGAGAACCAACACCCTCCTAGGCTGAGCATGCTGTTTCCCACCTTCTTATAGTTCCTCTGACTGAATTCATCGGCATTTTGTAGCTGTGCACACAGGTCTGGTGGTCTTATTATGAGTCGGTCGGTCTTTGCTGCCCCCCTCTTTCCCCCCTTTCCTCCCTCCCTTTCATCCCCTATCTTACCTTCTTCCCACCTTTCTTCCTTCTTCTCTAGTAATTTGAATGATATTTTATCTTTAATGTCAATTTCCACATGTAGTTCCAAGCATGCAAAAATGTAATTTATTTTTTTCTGCTGACTTTATACCCCTAAACCTTGCTATTAGCTCTAGATTTTTTTTGTAGAGTCAGTATTTTCTACATAGACAATTACGTCATCTGCAAACAGAGATGGTTTTAAGTCTTCCTTTCTGGTGTGTGTGCCTTATATTTCCTTTTCTTGCTTTATTGCATTGGCCAGAACTTCCAGCACTATGTTGAATATGAGTTAGTGTGACAGTGACCATCCTTGCCAAGTGACTGACCTTAGGGGAAGCATATTCAGTCTTTCACTAGTAAGTACGGGAATAATGTTGGTGTAAGGCTTTTAAAAAATGCTCATTACCAAATTGAAGGAGTTTCCTTCTCTTCCTATATTTAGGAGAACTTTTATCACAAACAAATATTGACTTTTTCAACTACCTTGTCTGCATTAATTGATAGGCATAGGAAGAAAAACACATGGTTTTTCTTCCTATGCCTATTACACATGCATTTGGTGCTATAAATTTACCACTCGGCTTTGCTTTAGCGACATCCCACAAATATTAATACATTGTATTTTCATTTTCATTTAGTTCTATCTACTCTTAATTATTCTTGAGCCTTCCCCTTTGGCCAATAATTACTTAGAAAGGTGTTGTTTCATTTTTATAGTCTGTATTTACAATTTATAATTTACAGTTTATAATTTTACCTGTTCTCATTACTGGTTTTTAGTTTGATGCCACTGCAATTGAAGAACACATTCTGCTTGGTTTTCAGTTTTTTTTGCTTGTGAAGGTTTGCTTTATGACCTATGACGTGGCCTATCATCTTCTCTGTGAGCACTTGAAAAGAACATGCATTCTGCAGTTGTTGGTTCTTTAAATGTCAATTAAATCTTATTAGTTAATGATATAATTGAGTTCTTCTATTCCTTGTCCAGTTTTGTGCATGACACAGATAACAGGACATTCAATTTTCCAGCAATAATGGTGGGTTTAAGTTCTATCAATTTTGCTTCACACATTTTGCAGCTGTTGTTTGATGCGTATGCATTTAAGATTGCTAGGTCTCTGTTGCAGCGTTGGAGGACCCCTGAAAATTTGGAGGGGGAACCAAGACTCGCAGGTCCTTTGAACCCTGACCTCTGAGACTGGAGCTGTTCATGGAGTCCAGGCTGTGAGATGCAGGGCTGGCTGCCGGCCTGTCTCCAACTCTGGTCTGCCTTCTCCAACCCACATGACCCAGCTTCCCAGACACTCTGCTGGAGGAGTCAGTGGTGGAGACTTCAGGCCACACAAGGGGAGGGGAGGCCAGCAGAGGAGGGTGGGGCTCACAGTCCTCAGAACCTCCCCGGGCTGTGTGTAATGAGGGAAGGTGCAATGCATGGTGTATCTCACCCATGGGGGCACAGGGGCCATGAGGCTGCGTCCAGCCCTGCTAAAGGCTCACAGGCTCTCATTCTCAGGTGGCCCCACAGCATCTCAGTCCCTTTCTGGGAAATGACTGGCACCTGGCTCTGAGATTCAGCCCTCGAAGCAAGGAAGGTTTGTCAGCCAGGGAGGCTGCTTTTCAGAAGGTGTTTTCCTAACATTCTGGGGGAGCTGCCGTTGTGTGGGTTCCAATCCTGTGTGAAGCCCCTGTAAGCACAGGTCAGCCCTGGCAGAGATTCCCTCTACCCCTGACCTGCCTCCCTCCAGCTGAGTTCATTGGGAGGCCCTGCAGGTGTGCGAGCCCACGACTGCATCTTGGAGACCTGGGATGGGCACTCAGAATGCTCTTCTCTAGGGTTAGGAACTGGGACTGGGCCTGTAGTTCAGCCATCTGAGTTGGCATCAGGCACTTGTTTGAACTGTGGGTTTCTGGGCCCACCTGGCTCCTCCCCGGCTGGAGTAACAGGTCAGGGGTGCTATGGGACCTCACCACCTGGCTGTTTCCAAGGACATCATGCAGGTTGAATGAGGGGTGACCCTCCCACTCCCCCATGTGAAGGAAGCACTCTGCCATTTCAGGGGTGGGGCTGCTCACACCCACCCCAGGCTGAGGGTCTCTGCTTACTGCCGACTTCTGACTAAAACCTTCCCCTCAGCCCCAGCCTCATCCTCTGAGCTGCCTCCAAACCTGCTCCCTTGGCCCCCCAGTGGCATCTCCACTATTCCCCTCTGCCCTTGGCCAGTGGTTCCCTTCAAGTCCTTAGTGCCTTCTGCTCCCTCAGTCCCCTCTCAGGTCAGACCAGCTCCTTGCTGAGTCCCTGCAGGCAGATGAGGGTGTCCTGGCCTCAGGAGTGTGGTCATGGGGGATGAGGGGCTGGATGCCCACAGGTCCAGCCAACGCTTTCCTTGTGGGAGGAGACGCCTAGAGAGCCTGGGGGTGCCTGGTGGGTTCCTGGAAGTTTGCCAAGGGAAGAGCTGGGAAGGTGGTTCCCTTCTCTTCCCTAGAGAGCCTGGGGGTGCCTGGTGGGTTCCCGCAGGGTCCTTGGGAAGTTTACCAAGGAGGAGCTCTCCGAGCTGGGCAAGGAAGGGGGCTTCCCAGGACCTGGAGGGCACCAGGTCTGCCTGGGGCCTGTGGTACCCCTGTCATGGCCAGGCTTAAGGAGAGAGGGAGGGGTCTGGAGGAGCTCAGAACTGCCTCTCAGGGCACCTACCCCACTGCTTGTGAGCCAGGTGTGGTCCTTTGCCTCTTGGTCAGCATGAGATGCTGATGAGAGCTGGGGGCTGTGTTGTAATTCTGAGTCAAAGAAGAGAAACAAGTCTGCACTTGCCCAGCAGGGACATGCAGCCCAGGATCACCCAGCTGCTCCCATGCTCCAGACCTGCGAGCCTACAGATCTTCCAGAACTCCTGCCCCATGCCGCCTGAAGGCTGCTGAGATAGGAGAAGGAAGAGCAGGGTCACATGCAGCCCGAGGAGGAAAGACGTTCCCAGAGTCAGAGCCACAGGTCTGGGAGCTCAGGGGACACTTGCTCAAGTGGGCAACACCTCAGGCACCTGCCATGTGCTTCCTGAATAGTCAGCATTTTTAAAAAATAAATCCTCTGTGCTGGTTTTCCCTCTTAGCAATTTTCTAGTACTTACAGTATCATAAATGAGTAGAACTGAGACACAATTTACAGTTTATGTGGCCCATTCCATGTCATCTACATGCTTCAGGACTTTGAATATTTCCCTTCCCAATACTTCTTGGAAGCTGTGTGGGGACCAGGTCTCTGCAGGCCTGGTGTGTCCCACGAAGGAGCTCCGTGGACCTGCAGCTCCATGGTGTGGGCTCTGGGTGCTGTCTACATCTGTGCACCACTGGGATCATGTCGCCTTGGGCTGGGGTCTCTGAGCCAGGCTGGGAAGTTTACTGAGGAAAAGGAAGCACAAGTCCCCACAGGGCAGTGGCCCCTTGACTCCATCCGTGAGTTCCTGGACCCCACATGGACACAGTGACAGAAGGAGAGCTGATGGTACCTGTCCTTGCAGGTTTGGGCTCTGCACCATGTCCTGTTGTCTTACTCTCAGGCCAGTGGCCTCTGTGAGTGAGGTGTGTGATGGGCAGTTACCCTGTAGCCATGACCCACTGCTGTGCTTCCCTGGCTGTATAGCCTGAGATCTGAGGTGATGATGTGTGGGACTCTGTGTTGGCAGACTGGGCTCTGGCAGCCCGTGTACTCTGGTGCAGGTCCCACTCTGATTAACCACTGTCCCTTCTGGGCAGAAGAGATCCATGTAGTCAGTTTGCCAGCAGGTGGCTGGTCAGTGGCCTCCTGTGCTGGTGCCACACCAGGGCTTAGCAGTAGCCACTCTCTGAGATCTGGACCTTCAGCAATGATGGTGGCCAGACCAGCCACAGTACTGTGGACAGCCCCCACTCCTGCTGCACACCCACACCGTCTGTGTGTCCATGGCCATACCATCTGCACGTCCTCTGCCCCAGAACTGAGGGGACAGTGACAGAACTGGCTGATGTCAACTGGCCCAACTTTTGTGCCTCTCATTACTTTGTGTCTGATATCAAAGTCGATAAACCAGCTTTCTTTTGACTAAGATTTGCACAAAATTTCTTTTCTGACCCTTTGACTTTTAACCTATTTGTGTCTCTGTGTTGAAACGTGATTCTTGTAAGCAGCGTATAGCTGGATCTTGCTCTTTGATCCAGTCTGACAGTCCCCCTTGTAAGTGATGTTATGTTTAGTGCAACTTTAAGGTGGCAGAATTCAAGTCTGTCACCTTCTCCTTACCTGCTCTGTGTCTTCTTTGTTCTTTTTTCCCTATTTCATTTTTCTCTGTCTTCTTTTAGATTCGTTTAATATTTTTGTAACTCCATTTGGCCTCCTTCGATGGCTTGCTGACTACACCTCTTTGTTTTGCTATTTTAGTGGTTGCTTTACAGTTTATTGCCTTGTGATTAATTCACACAAGCCACCTCTAACAACATGACCCCACTCTGTGGGCAGGGTCGGAACCACTGAACGTGACTCCCCGTCTTCGCTCCTGCCTCTGTTCCTCCGTTGCCACACAATTCACTTACACTGATGTCCTGCAAGGTGCACGACCTTTGTTTTATTAATAGCCTTTAAATAATAAAAAACAATGTTACCTATTTCCAGTTTCTGAGCTCTTTATCCCCTCTTGTGGATCCATATCTCCATCACAGGTCATTTTCTTTCCGCCTGAAGAGTCCCCTTTAACATTTTCTGTAGTATAGAGCTAATGATGACAAATTGTTTCAGCTCTGGTATGCCTAAAAAGTATTTTGCCTTTGTTTCGAATGATTTATTTTCTGAACATAGATTTCTAGGTTGACAGGTTATTTTTCCTTTCTGTGCTTTAAACTTTGTGCTCCACCATCTTCACACCAGCACTGTCCCAGTGAGAGGTCCCCTCTTGTCATTGTCCCCCTGAGGATTGTCTGTCTTGCACATTTGGCCTAGCTGCCTCTTCATTTTCTTTTAATCACTGCTTTGAGCAGTTTACCATGGGCCTCTGCGTGGCTTTCTTTAGGTTTCCTGTGCCTGAGTTCCACTGAGTCTCTCAGATCTGTGGATTCACAAATGTGGGAATGTTTCAGTCACTATTTCTTCAAATATTTTTTCTATGTATCTCCCTCCTTTGTGGACTCCAATATTTTCATATATTAGGTCCCCAGGCTCTGCAGCCCAGAAACTCTCTCAAGGGTGTGGCAGTCCTGGGCCCACCTGGTCTCCTGTATCTCTGTCCTCAGTTGCCTAACACACAATGTCTAGAAAAATGTCTATTCGTTGTTGTTTTTCTTTTCTTTTCTTTTCTTTTACTAAATCATAGCTGTGTACATTAATGCAATCATGGGTACAATGTGCTGGTTTTATATGCTATTTTATTTTATTTTATTTTATTTTTGAGACGGAGCCTCAAGCTATCCCCCTGGGTAGAGTGCCATGGCATCACAGCTCATAGCAACCTCCAACTCCTGGGCTCAAGCGAGTCTCCTGCCTCAGCCTCCCAAGTAGCTGGGACCACAGG
>CAUYQV010011479.1:0-18301 GCA_963574575.1 Galagoides demidoff
ACAGGCGCCCACCACAACGCCCGGCCATTTTTTGGTTGCAGCCATCACTGTTGTTTGGCGGGCCCGGGCTGGGGATTCGAACCCGCCACCTTAGGTGTACGTGGCTGGCGCCTTAGCTGATTGAGCCACAGGCACCGAGCCGCAAGACCTTGTCTTAAAAAATAAAAAAATAAAGGCTCGGCGCCTGTGGCTCAAAGGAGTAGGGTGCCAGTCCCATATGCTGGAGGTGGCAGGTTCAAGCCAAGCCCTGGCCAAAAACTGCAAAAAAAAAAAAAAAAAAAAAAATGAATAAAGTAAAAATCCAGGTTGAAGAGCTTCATGGAACAGGAAATGCTAAGGAAACCTCTGCCACAGGACCTGGAGGCCTAGTCTGATACTTTAAGCATAAATTTCTGGAAGGGAGACAGCCTGGAGGTGGCCTGGAATGTGGGTTCCTAGCTCCCTGGTCTCTCAGGAAGGGACAAACATGGGGCCCTCCCCATAGGTTTCTGTCCCAAGGCTGCATGGAGGAATGTTTTCCTCTCTCACTGCTGGGGTTTGCATCTCTCAGGGCCTTTAGAATCTGTGGTGATGCCTACATGGCCCTCCCAGGGGTTCTAGGTTAAGCCAGGACCTCTCCTAGAGGCTGTTCTTGTGGCAGTCTTTGCCCACCTTTTCTGTAAAAGAGGAGTTGTTTTCTAAAGGGTGTCAGTGTATCCACAGAAGCCCTGTTAAATTATTTGAGTTTCTGTGTGGTATCTGTACACCTAGCAGGGAGTTTGTGAGCAGTCTGGAGACCAGGCTGGAAGTAACAATAAACTGGACTGCCCAGGAGGGAGATGTGGTTTTCATTCATTCAGAAAACACTTAGTCTAGCACCTACAAGGTAGTTATGAGGAAGACTGGGGCAGGGGGATTGTTTGAACAAATTATTCAAATGCCCCTTAGGAAAGACCACCAAGGTTGTTTGCTGAATAAATGAAAAGAGAGATCCCCAGGGGCCAAACAGGCTTGCAGTGTGGGCTTCCAATGAAAAGTGGGTGTTAATGAGAACCTTCAGGGGATTACTGCTTTGATGGAGGAGGCTGGGTCTGGTGCTATACTTACCACATCCATCATTTGTTCATTCATCCAATATTGGCTGATAGATGATGCTGGTGTCTGGAGCAGAGAAAGGAGATTGGGGTGGGCGCTCATAGCTCAGTGGTTAGGGCACTGGCCGCATGCTCCGGGGCTGGTGGGTTCAAACCTGGCCCAGGCCTGCTAAAAAAAAAAAAAAAGAGGGCGGTGCCTGTGGCTCTGTGAGTGAGGTTCCCCCCCCCCCAATATACTGAGGGTTGTGGGTTTGAAACCAGCTCCAGCCAAACTGCAACAAAAATAGCCAGGCATTGTGTCAGGCGCCTGTAATCCCAGCTACTCAGAAGGCTGAGGCAGGAGAATCGCCTAAGCCCAAGAGCTGGAGGTTGCTGTGAGCTGTGACACTACAGCACTCTACTGAGGGTGACAGGGTGAGACTCTGTCTCTAAAAGGAAGATTAGGGTATAGAATCAGACTCCGGTACCCCCATCTGTTGGATCTGGGCCAGAGAGATAGGGAGGGGGTGGCAGGGTGGTGAGGGTGGAGAAAAGTCCACTATCTTTTTTTTTTGAGACAGATTCTCATTTCATTGCCCTCGGTAGAGTGCTGTGCTATCACAGCTCACAGCAACTTCCAGCTCTTGGGCTTTAGCAATTCTCTTGCCTCAGCCTCCTGATTAGCTGGGTCTATAGTGCCTGCCACAACACCTGGCTATTTTTTTATTTGTAGCAGGCTGGGGCTGGGTTCAAACCCACCAGCCCTGGGGCATGTGGCCAGTGTACTACCCACTGAGCTATGGGCACTGCTATCTTCCTAATTTCCTTGCAGGTCCCTAAAAGTGAAAATATTAAAAACAGAGCTTAGGGCTCAGCGCCCGTAGCACAATGGTTGCAGCGTCAGCCACATACACCAAGGCTGACGGGTTTGAACCCGAACCCGGCCTGGGCCAGCTAAACAATAATGACAACTGCAACCAAAAAAAAAAAAAAAATAGCCAGGCATTGTGGTGGGTGCCTGGAGTCCCAGCTACCTGGGAGGCTGAGGAAAGAGAATAGTTTAAGTCCAAGAGTATGAGGTTTCTATGAGCTGTGACATCACGGCACTCTACCGAGGGTGATGTAATGAGACTCTGTCTCAAAAAAAGAAAAAAAAAAAAAAAAAAACAGAGCTTAGGCTAGGTGCCCATAGCTCAGTGGTTAGGGTGCTGGTCACATATACTGGGGTTGGAGGGTTCAAACCTGGCCAGGGCCTGCTAAAACAACAATGACAACTATAGGGTGGTGCCTGTGACTCAAAGGAGTAGGGCGCTGGCCCCATATGCCAGAGGTGGCGGGTTCAAACCCAGCCCCAGCCAAAAACTGCAAAAAAAAAAAAAGACAACTATGACAGAAAAAAATATATAGCCAGTCTTTGTGGCAGGCACCTATAGTGCCAGATACTTGGGAGGCTGAGGCAAAAGAATTGCTTAAGCCCAAGAGCTTGAGGTTGCTGTGATCTGTGATGTCATAGCACTCTACCATGGGTGCCATAATAAGACTCTGTCTCAAAAAAAAACAGAGCTTAATCACCTCCCTACCCCCCCAATTTGCCTCTTCCCCTGGATGCCCACTTTAGGGAGCTCCATTCTCAGGGGGAGTTTATCTTTGGTAGCCCCTTCTCACAACCCCTCTGGCCCTGGCTCAAGCCCCCCCATCTCTGGCCTGGCCTGGAAGCTGACCCACCTTCCTTGCTGTGCTTGACCTCACCCTGTCCTCACTTCCTCACCCTAAGTCCCAGCCATCGTCGGGGTGGGTGTGCTCTGGACAGAGCCCCTCTGGCTTCCCTGTGGTCTTGGGATGGACCGAGTGACATAACTCCAGCATGGGGTCCAGCTCTGCACCTGCACCTGCACTTAGGAGGTGCTGGTTTAACATGTATGGGATGGATAAGTGATGGACCCAGGTGCCCTGACTTACACACATGCCCCTCGCCCCTCGTACCTCGTACCTGCGGTTACCTGTGCGTTCTTCCTTTCTAACCCCACAAGGGCACCGCCAATCTCAACTCCAGCCAATCTGCAAGGCCCTTCCTGGTCTGCCCAGACCCTTCCCAGGCTCTGCTTTTACAAGAACTCCCCAACCTCACCCTGCAGCCCACTGCTCCATCCCAGCTCTAACCTGACACCCCCAACTTCCTGCAGGCCTCACCTTTAGACTCGACTCCCAAGGCCGCTTCACACGGCCCTGCCAGGTCCCACTTTCTTAGCTGGCCCTGCCCCCAAGTTCCTTTCCTTTCCTAAATGTATTCATCAAGACCACATTCGGCCCCACCCTCTATCTTGTCCCTCCTTTTCTTAGCCCCGCCCACCCCAACTTCCGCTTCGGCCTCACTCAACCAGCTGGGTACCCGACCCTACCTTGTACCGCACCAAGACCCTGTCCCCACCTTGGCCAATCCGGCAAGGCTCCCCTGGGCTCCTCCCCTACCTTGGCCTCTCACCGAGGTGCCGTCCTACCCTAGCACGTTCTGCAATGCTCCTCTCTGTCCCTCCTTCTACCTTGGCCCCACCCCCGATGCCAAACCACGCCTCCTCAGCATTGACCACGCCCATCCAGTGAGACCCGCCCCTACCATGGCCCCTCCCCAAAGCTCTGTCTCTCCCCGCGGCCCCGCCCCACCGGGCCCCGCCCCCGGCCCCGCGCCGCCCGTTTCAGGCCGGTTGGCGCCAGGCTAACAGCCCCACCACTTCCGCCGCCCTGGACGCCGGCGGCCCACCCCAGGCAGCCCGGCCCTGCCCGCCCTGGCCCGCGCAGGTGAGCTGCGGGTGCTCCCACTGCTCTGCGTCCCCAGGCGCCTGGGCACCCTCTCTGGGGTCCGCCCCGGCTCAGGGCTGGGAGTGGGGAGCAGAGGAGGTGGAGAGGGTGCCCCCTAGCGGTTCTCACGGTCGGGGTACTGAGAGCCTGGGCCACATGGCGCGGGAGGTCCGGAGCATCCTTGTACAGGTGCTCTGGATAGACGAGGGTGGCGAGAAAGCAAGCAACCACCGTGTGTGTTTCTGTACCCGAATAAACTTGGGTGGATTTTGACCTTCATAGCATCACCTCCACCCGCGGTCTGCCTGTCACAAGATCTCACCCGTACTTCCCCTCCCACTTTTCTTCATCAGAGCCTGAGCATGGGCTCCGCTCAGGCTTCCAGGAGCTCTGGGGCTGGCCCTGAGCCAGGCCCTACCCCTCTAGGCCCCTGGGACACCGATGACTCAGACACCTGCTGAGGGGAGGTGCAGGGTTTGGCAGGCAACCAAGACAGGGAAAGAAATAGAGGACAGAAGGTTGTCAGAGCTGAGATGGGGGACACCCCAGGCAGAGGGGAATGCCAGAGGCGGCGCAGGGCCCAGACTGGACGGTCTGGGAAGTATGAACTGAGACCTGAAGGGTGAGGAGGGATCATCTAGGCATGAGAAAGGGCTCCCCTGGCTGAGGGAACAGCTTGGGCAAGGGCTTGGCAAGGAAGGCCGTGCTAGAGTGCTGGTTGGGGGCGTGGGGTCATTTGGCAGCTGGGAGGGTACCCTTTAGGGGTAGTCTGCACCAGGGTCCCCTGATGCAGACCCAGACTCAACTTCCTGAACCTTTTAATGCAGAAGGTTGAGACTCTTTAGGTTTGGTGTCAGCCTGTGCCGGTCTGGACTCAAGCAGCCCCTAGGCCACAGACTTTGATTTCCCCTCAGATCCTTTGCTTTAAGATGGAACATCTCACCCAGGGGCTCATTCAGTCAGTCAATAAAAATGTCCACTGAGCACTTAAGTGGCTGTTGTGTGGGGAGCAGGGCAGGAGGGCTGTAGTGGAACCAAGATGAGGTGGGCAGTGGGAGCCTGGACTGAGTGTGAGGAGCAGTGGCCAGAGGGTGGTGTGGCCAGTACTGTTGCAGTTTTGGGGATCAGTCTGAGACCCCCTGAGCCTGAGGGTATCCAGAGCAGGACATGCAGCCAGTCGCTGGGCCTTGAGCCCAGGGAAGAGGCTACATGCAGACAGGTGTGGGAGGTGACATTTGAAAGAATCAATCCACAGGCTGTGAGCTCCTTGAGGGTAGAGTGGACCATGTCCCTTCAGCCAGGGCTGAGGCCACTGATGTGACCTGGGGTCCATCTCCCTGCCCCCCTCCCCCTGACAGCCCCACCAGCATGGGCACTCTTACCTACAGAGAAGATCTGGAAGATGGTAACAAGAACACAGGTGCACATCCTGGGCCTAGGGTGGGATGTGGATGGGAGGGATGTGGGAGGGGATGGGGAGACCACACCCAGACCCACATGAGGGGCCTTGCCTAGGGCTCTCTCTTGGTTACAAGTGGTCCCAAACCCTATTGCTGAATGGTGGACTTAGGATATGGAGGTGGCAAGCCCAGGAAGGTCTGGGATGCCCTGGCTGGGTTTGTGGTCTTACAAAACAAATGGACATCAGTGGGTCTCTCAGGGCCTATTCTCTATATCCAGGGACTGGCCCACAGCTGGGTGGGAGGTGGGAGTCTTCAGACCTACTTACCACAGTGCAGGGGCCAGGCAGGTCCCTCCTGCATGTTTACCAGCTCCACTTCTTTGGTCACAAACTGGGTCCCCTTGGGTCCCATTAGCCTCCCCTAGGGTATCATTAGGTGTGTTTTTCCTGGGCCTTATGCTCCAATGATGCCTGGCTTTGCCCTGGCTGCAGCGTTCACCTGGGAGGTAAAGGCCAACAACCGGGCCTACAGCTCGCAGTTCAAGAAGAAGGTGTTTCTATGCTGGGAGAAGGAGAAGTACAAGGTGGGCAGCCCTTCCAGTACTCCACCCGTACCCCAGAGCTGCCAGACTGAGCCCCATGCTTTTCCTTGCTTGCATTTGCTCCATATTGTCATTTGAATGGTGAGCACTGTAGCATTTACCTGTGCTCACCTCATCTCTGGTGTGGGGGTATTATGTGTGTCTCCTTTGCCCCATACCAGTGCACATTGAAGTAAGTGACTGCATGACCTGGAAAGTAGTGTGTCTATCAGGGGCCCACCTGAAATCCTCTTGGTGTCTCACCTTGGGGTCCCAGCTCCACCAATCTTTGCACTCAGAAGAGGCTCAATGAATGCCAATTCGAGTCCTTGCATCCAACAGATACTCAGTAAATGTTGGCCTGAAGCCTTGCATTTATTAGATGATTAATACTGGCTTCCAGACCTTGCATTCAGCAGGCGCTCAATAAACTTTGGCTCAGCAGATGTTTACTCAGTGGGGGCCAGAGTGGGGCAGGGCCAACCTCAGGACCCCTTGGCCTGGGCACTGCCCCCATGCCAGGTGGCTGTCGGCTCTCATTGCAGACCAATGTCATCCACACGGCTAAGTACAACTTCTTCTCCTTCCTGCCACTTAACTTGTACGAGCAGTTCCATCGCATTTCCAACCAGTACTTCCTCCTGATCATCATCCTGCAGGTGGGGTTGTCTAAATGCTGCAACCATTCTGCTCCTTCTCCCTGCTCCCCTCCTTGTCCAGGCTTCCTCTGGACCCACAACAAGAATGTTACCTCCTCCCAGAAGCCCTCCCAACCACTTGGTAGCATTGCTTCATAGACCTGGGGCAACTTTGTTTATTTGTCTGTGTGATGAATGCATTAGTGTCCCACTCTCCACACCCTGGGAGCTCCCTGAGGGCCCTTATTTCTGGGTCCCCACTGCCTGGCACACAGGAGGTGCTCAATACATGTTGAATAATTGGATGGATCACTTGGCCTGAGGAGGGCAGCCTCTCTGTGCCCCACTGATGCCTGCTGAGCAGAATAGGACAGTAGGAGGGCACAGCTTCTCCTCAGCCTACAAAGCCCAAGCCACACAACTCCCTCCAGCCCCTGTTTACTGAGAAGAACTCATGGGGTGCAGAGGCAGGAGGGATCCAGCTGGCCAGCACATCTGGTCAGGTTCCTCTCACTCCCAACATCCAGTCATTAAGCATGGGTCAGTGCCTGCTGTGTGAGGTCTGAGGCTGGGCCTTGGGGTGTGACAGTGGAGCTTAGACCTCAGGGATGACATGGAGGAGCAGTGAGGCTAGGACTTGGGGAGGGCTCCCTGGAGGAGGAAAGCTGGGCAAAGATGAGGAGTTTTCTGGGAGACAAGGCTAGGCGAGAAACTGAGCAAAGGGACTCAGCGGTGGGGGCAGCAGGGAGTGGGAGGGGAGGGGAGCACCAAGAAGGACAGGGAGGGAGGCAGCCCTGCTAGTGACTAGTGTGACCTACCCCTGTCAATGGCAGAGCATCCCTGAGATCTCCACACTGCCTTGGTTCACTCTTTTTGCCCCTCTGGTCTGCCTCATCATCATCCGCGCCACCCGAGATCTGATGGACGACATTGTGAGTGGGGCCAGGGGAGCTGCCTTGGGTGAGGGCTTGGGGCCAGGGTGGGAAAGGCAGAGTGGTCCCTCTGACCCACTCCTTCATGGCTCAGGGTCGGCATAGGAGTGACAAAGCCATCAACAACAGGCCCTGCCAGATCCTGATGGGAAAGAGGTGAGGCTGGTGGCCCTGGGGCAGAGGGTCCCTCACCTTCCACACCTTCTCCATCTCCTGGCTGAATCTGGTGGGGAATCCAGGCCTACATTTACTAGGTACCTGCCACTGATTGTTAATCCCGGCAGGGCTTAGAGTTTGAAAAAGACTCAGGTACAGGACCCTGGAGGCCACTGGGCAGGATTGTGGACCTCTGAGGAGGGAAGTAGGAGGTCAAGGAAGGCTTCCTGGGGAAAGCCCAGAACTAAGCTAGCTTTGTAGGCTGCCAAGTGGGGAGGGGCTTGGTGGAAGTAAAGGCCTGGGGATGGGGAAGCTAAGTGCCCCCACACCCAGTTGCAGCCCCTTGCTACCCCTTCCTTCTGATCATGCTCAGTAGGGGGGAGGTAGAGGGAAGCCATCCTCTCACACCCCCACTCCCTGCAGCTTCGTTGGGAAAAAATGGAAGGATCTGTGCGTGGGAGATGTAGTCTGTCTCAGCAGGGATAGCATTGTGCCGGTGAGCTGGTGTCACCTGCCCCAGAACTCCCCTCTGTGTGAGTGCCCCCCCACCCCTGGGGTGGGCTGCCCAGCCTCTCCTACTTACAGTCCATCCCCTTCCCACAATACTCCTCCCTACCTAGGCTGACTTGCTCTTGCTGGCCAGCACAGAGCCCAGCAGCTTATGCTATTTGGAGACAGCAGACATCGATGGGTAAGGAGCCTCAGCATTGCTGGGGACCTGGAGGGGGGCTTTGGCACACAGCCTAGAGGATCCCCCTTTTACCAGTTGCCTCAGAGGCAGCTGGCTAACCCCTTCCCTCTCAGATACTTTGGGTCATTCATCCAGCCAGCAGAGGTGATGAGAATAAGCCAGAGGAAGGTACCTACCTTCCATGCACCAGGATTTCTGCAGGGCCTTACTGTTTGCCTGAGAGTGGGAAGGCCAAGGCCCCATCCTAAGCCCATTGGCAAATGTGCTGGGTATCAAGGCTGTCTCCCTCTCTGGGCCTCAGCCTTCTGATTGGCAGCTGACACATAGTAGGTGCTCAATGAAAATATTTGCATAACTCTGGAAGGAGGCTAGGAGCTCTTTGGGCTGGGGAGACACCTATCTCCTCCCCTCTCATCTTTCTTTTTACCTTCCTCCCTTCCATGTCTCCAGGGAGACCAACTTGAAGTTCAGACAGGCCCTGATGGTCACCCACCACAAGTTGACCAATACAAGGAAGATGGCATCCTTCCAAGGTGAGAAGCATTGATGGGGGAGTGGCTGTTCATGTACCCCATCTGGGCTTCTGTTTCATATTCCTTGAACTGGTGCAAAAGCTGATAAAGTCTGGGATATTTTGTTGTTGTTATTTTTGTTACAAAACACGATATAGCACTTTATTTTACTGTGCTACATTTAACAGTAACACAAACACCTTTGCTCATTTGATCATTTCATCAAAAAGGCAGCCTGGGTGTACTGGCGTTGTCTAGCAATTCATGTGGTGGGGCAGGCTGGCAAAAACCAGGCACCAGCCCTACTCCACCCCTTGGGAGTTTCTTATTTTCCTCCTGGAGATGTTTCTTACACAGTTTGTATACAGTTACTATTTGCTGCAGCAAGGGTGATACAATTTTGTTTTGTTTTTCTGTCTTGTTGCACAGGCAAGTTAGCATTTTTTTTTCTTGTCTTATTGCAAAAACATGCTACTCTAGTTGATTTAAAAGCAGAATCTTTTGCAGGGGTCATAGTCTCCTCATTCCTGGTGCCCAAACACAGTTTTTTCCCTTACTGCCCATGATGTCTAGGAAAAGACTTAGCTTCAATGGAGGGCAAGCATACCCATCCTCTCTTTTAACTGTCCTGATAGTCCCAGAACTTAGCCGGTGGTTCTCCCCTCTTTCCTGCCATGTGACCCCATGAGGAGATATGATCAGAGAGAGAGGCACTTCTCACTGGATCATGAAGACCTCAGGGTGTTTGGCAAGGAGGCTTTCTGTGAACCTTGACCTGGTCCAGCTGCTTCAGCATTCCTGCAGGGCATAACCCCATTTTTTAGAGAAGGAGACCAAGGGTCATAACAGTGGCAAACAGTGTGGGCTTGCCCTGCATTTCCGCTGCCCTCCATCCATTCTAGTCTAGATGTTTCTTTCTTTTTTTTTTTTTTTTTTGAGACAGAAGCCTCAAGCTGTCCCCCTGGGTGGAGTGCCATGGCATTTCAGCTCACAGCAACCTCCAACTCCTGGGCTCAAGCGAGTCTCCTGCCTCAGCCTCCCAAGTAGCTGGGACCACAGGCATCTGCCACAACACCCGGCTATTTTTTTTTTTTTGGTTGCAGCCGTCATTGTTGTTTGGCGGGCCCAGGCTGGATTCAAACGCCACCACTATGGCTGGCGCCTTAGTCACTTGAGCCACAGGCACCAAGCCTAGTCTAGATGTTTCTAATTCCTACATTTAGGACTAAGTCAGATTCCAAATTCCTAAGGCAAGCAAATGAGGACCATTCAAGACCCATGTGGTCCCTCCTTCTAGGGTCCCAGCTCACACCCTCCTGTAATGCTGACCCTCACTAAATACTGCCCTGGGGTGGTCTTTGTAACCTGAGCCTGTTTCCTCAAATAAAAGTGAGGCTGATAATTCCTTGTTGCAAGGTGACCAGGATCAGGGTGACCATGGATAGTAGCAGTAGGCTGCTGGATAAGCCCACCCCCATGTGGGTATCCTTTCTCTCTTTCCCACTTCATACATTTACTGAGCAGCTACCATGTACCAGATGCAGGGCTGCACCCTTCAGTCACAGTGCAGCCAAGACAAGGCTGGCATCTGCTCTCATGAAGCTCACAGACGTTAATGACACCAATGTACGAATAGACATCTTGACACATCCCAGGACCAGAACCACAAGGAAGGGGCTTGGGGGGATGATCTGGCTGGAGGATAAGGGAAGTGTGAGTCCAGGTAGAAGGAACAGGGCCCCACTTTGGGTGTCTGGGGCTGGAGGGTGACAGGAATGTTCCTTTGGGCACTGATTGGGCAGGGTTGGCAGGGAACTCAGCCATGCCACTGGTACACTGGCCACCTTGCTGCCCACAGGTAGGGTGATGTGTGAGGAGCCCAACAGCCGAATGCACCACTTTGTGGGGTGCCTGGAATGGGGTGAAAATACCTACCCCCTGGACATGGGCAACCTCCTTCTCCGTGGCTCCAAGATCCGCAACACTGACACATGTTACGGAATGGTCATCTATGCTGGTATGGTGGCTCTAGGGCCCCTGAACAGGAGCTAATCAGGTTGGGGTGGGGGGTGAGAAGCCGCAGATATAGGCCAGGCTGCTACAGATCTTCCTGGTAATATGGGGTTCCTGGCTTAGTGTCTCTGTGCCCTTGGTTCTAAGACTGTTAAAATGGACATGTTAGGCTAGGCATGGTGGCTCACGCCTGTAATCCTGGAACTCTGGGAGGCCAAGGTGGGTGGATTGCTTGAGCTCACAGGTTCCATAACAGTCTGAGCAAGTGCGAGACCCCCTGTCTCTAAAAAGTAGCTGGGCATTGTGGTGGGCATTTGTAGTCCCAGCTACTTGGGAGGCTAAGGCAAGAGAATCGCTTAAACCCAAAAGTCTGAGGCTGATGCAAGCTATGATGCCATGGCACTCTACCAAGGATGACAAAGTAAAATTCTGTCTCAAAAAAAAAAAAAAAAGAGGACATGTTGAGCCAGCACCTTTGTTTTGGCTTGAACAAATTGGGGTCCTAATGTGCAGATAGAAGGATGTGTGGATGGGTGGATGTGTGGGTGGGTGGGTGGATGAGTGGATAAGTGGATATGTAAGTGGATGGATGGGAATATTGGGTGAATGGATGAGTGAGTAGATGGTAGATGGATAGATGGAAGGTGGATGAGTAGGTGGGTAGATGGGTGAATGGAAGATGGATGGAAGGTGGGTGGATGGATGGATGGGTGGATAAATGAATGAATGGAAGGGAGATAGATGAGTGAGGGAGTGGGTGGATAGATGGATGGAAGGTGGATGGATGGATGGGTAGGAGGATAGATGGGTGGGTGAGTGGGTGGAAGGATGGATGTGTAGACAGATGGTTGCAAATTCCATAGGTTTTGACACAAAGATTATGAAGAACTGTGGCAAGATCCATTTGAAGAGAACCAAGATAGACCTCCTGATGAACAGGCTGGTGATCTTGGTGAGTTGTCAATGAGTGCCTTGCCTTGGGTGACACAGAGGAGGTGCAAAGAAAGGGCCCCACTCAACATATAGAAGTTCTGGCTGTCATGATCTGGACCTCAGTTTCCCTCCTCTGTTAAACTTGCAGTATAATCCTATGAACGGGTGTTTGGACCAGAGAATCTTTTTTTTTTTTTTTGACAGCCTCAAGCTATCGCCCTGGGTAGAGTGCTGTGGCATCACAGCTCATAGCAGCCTCAAACTCTTGGGCTTAAGCGATTCTCTTGCCTCAGCCTACCGAGTAGCTGGGACTATCGGTGCCCGCCACAACATCCAGCTATTTTTTGGTTGTACTTGTCATTGTTTGGCAGGCCCAGGCTGGATTCGAACCTGATAGCTCTGAGGGCTAGCGCCTCTATGTGGATGGTGCCTTAGCTGCTTGAGCTACAGGTGCCACCCAGAAACTTTTGTTAAAATAACAATTATAGGCTCATCGCCTGAGGCTCAAGTGGCTAAGGCATGGAGCTGGTGGGTTCAAATCCAGCCCAGGCCCACTGAATAGCAGTGACAGCTGCAATAAAAAAATCGCTGGGCGTTGTGGCGGGTGCCTGTGGTCCCAGCTGCTTGGGAGACTGAGGCAAAAGAATCACTTAAGCCCAGGAGTTGAAGGAGGCTCTGTCTCAAAAAATAAAATAAAATAACAATTACAACAAATTTTTTTGAGATAGGGTCTCTCTTTGTTGCCAAGGTTGGAGTGTAGTGATGTGTTCATAGCTCACTGCAGCTTTGCACTTGACTTCTGGTTTCAGATGATTCTCCCACCTTAGTCTCCTGAGTAGCTGGATTACAGGTGTATGCCACCATACCTGGCTAATTTTTTTAAGATTTTTTCTTTTCTTTTTTTTTTTTTTTTTTTTGGTACACACAAGATCCTGCTATGTTGCCCAGGATGGTCCTAAAATCCTGGCCTCAAGCAATCCTCCCACCTAGTTTTCCAAAAGTGCTGGGATTGCAGGTATAAGTCACCTGGCCCATATTATGTTATATAAAATAAATTTTGGTGGCTCGGCACCCATAGCTCACTGGTTAGGGCACTGGCCACATACACTGGGGCTGGTGGGTTCAAACCTGGTCCTGGCCTGCTGAACAACGACAACTACAACAACAACAAAAAATAATAGCCAGGCATTGTGGTAGGTGCCTGTAGTCCCAGCTAGTTGGGAGGCTGAGGCAAGAGAATCACTTAAACCCAAGAGTTTGATGTTGCTGTGAGCTGTGATGCCATGATACTCTACTGAGGACGACATAGTAAGACTGTCTTAAAATAAAATAAAATAGGGTGGTGCCTGTGGCTCAAGGAGTAGGGTACTGGCCCCATATACAGAGGTGGTGGGTTCAAATTCGACCCCAGCCAAAAAACCCCAAAAAACTGCAAAATAAAATAAAATAAATTTTGGTCCTGATATTTTTCAAGCCTATAGGAAATAAGGTACTTACCTACTCTCTACTGAAATGTTAATAATCATTAACTATTAACTTTTGGCCAATCAACTCTATCTTTTAAAAAGTTACTATAATAAAAAAGAATCAACCACAGGCTGGGTGCTGTGGCTCACACCTGTAATCCTAGTACTTTGGGAGGCTGAGTTGGGAGGATTGCTTGAAGTCAAGAGTTTGAGACCAACCTAGGAAAAAGCAAAAGCAAGACTCCATCTCTACAAAGAATTAAAAAATTAACCTGGCATGGTATTGCATGCCTGTAGTCCCAGCTACTTGAAGGCTGAGGCAAGAGGATTGCTTGAGCCCAAGAGTTGGAGCTACAGTGGGCTATGATTATGTCGCTGCAACATAGCCTAGGTAACAGAGTGCGATCTGTCTTCAAAGGAAAAAAAAAAAGTCAGCTATAAAACTTTGGCAAAAACTCTATAAGTTCCCCTGCCCTTGGGTTGTCTTCTTTCTCCTCATCTCCCCTGATGCAGAGTTGGGGGCCCTTCCCATTTCTGAGCATGTCATATTGGGTGTCTCTGTGGCATCTTAGTGCCCCCAGGCTCTCCACACCCTCGCCCCTCCCATCACCTGGCAGATCTTCCTGTTCCTGGTGGTCATCGCCATGGCCTTGGCTGTGAGCTTCGGTTTCTCCTTCAAAGAATTCAGAGATAGGCACTACTACATGTGGACACCACAAAGGGGAAGCATAGCCCTTGAGTCCTTCTTCATCTTCTGGGGCTTCCTCATCCTGCTCAGCGTCATGATACCGATGGCCATGTTCGTCCTGTGAGTCCCTGGCAGCCTCTCCTGCAGGCATGCCCGTTCCTCAGGTGGGGCAAGAGGAGGCCTATGATCAGCAGGCAGAGCTGGGGTATGACCCCAAGTGCATTTGCAGAGCTGAATTTATCTACCTGGGAAACAGCATCTTCATCAACTGGGACAAGCAGATGTACTATGAGCCACAGGATATCCCTGCCAAGGCCCGCAGCACCAGCCTCAACGACCATTTGGGCCAGGTGCAGTACATCTTCTCTGACAAGACAGGCACGCTCACACAGAATGTCATGACCTTCAAGAAGTGCTGCATAAGTGGCTGCATCTATGGTAGGGCCCCACCCTGCCCCCAACCCTGCCCCACTGTCAGGCTCCCCTTCTTCACCAGGGTCACCCAGGGGTCTGGGAGCGTCCTGATGCCTGAGCTAGGAGCTGGTACTCAGGGGACCCTCAGTCTCTTTAAGTGGGGGCTGGGTGTCCAAGGGCAGAGAATGTGGGACCCCCATCCCCAAGTTGGTCTTGGAAAGCTGGGACCCGAAACAGGGTCTTTCCCCAGGTCCAGACCCAGAGGAAAGGACCCTTAAGGTAAGCTCTGCCCTCCCTGCAGTGCCAGAAGACAGGAGGAATGGTGAGTGACCCACTCATAGCTGCCTGTGCCCCCACCGCCCCCAGGAGAACCCCTACCTTTGGAATAAATATGCCGATGGGAAGTTTCTTTTCCACAACAAGAAACTGCTGTACGTTGTACAAGCCAGAAAAGACAAGGTGGTGCAAGAGTTCTGGCGCGTGCTTGCCATCTGCCACACCGTAATGGTGCAGGAGAAAGACAGTGAGCGCTATGGCTACCCCCATCTCTCCTCCTTCTCAGAGGTCCCTGGGTTTAGAGCTTTTTCACTGGGCTTAGAGGACACTCAGGCCCTTGTCACAGGCCCCACCTTGAGGGTGTGTAGGCCAGGAGCCAAAACAAGGGATTGCTTAGTACTGGGATTGGAGGAAGCATGTGTCATCATCAGAGCTAAAGGATTTCCAGGGATTTCCAGGAGCCTGAGGAATCTGCTGTTGAGTGGGGAGGTCATCTAGACTGGGACCTAAGTGCCCACCTCCCTCTATTTTGCTTAGAGATTGTGCAGGCCCTAGAGACCACTGTCCCATAAACATTTGTAAGCACCTGCCAGTTTCCTTCCCTGCACTGTGGAGTGGAAGTGGGCCCCATTATGAGACCCCAAAGGGCCCACATGTGGCCAGATCTCTGCAAATGTACGCCTCCTGTTCCCCAATGGTCCCATCCCCCACTAGACCAGCTGTTGTACCAGGCGGCTTCCCCAGATGAGGAGGCACTGGTTACGGCGGCCCGGAACTTCGGCTACGTGTTCATGTCACGTACCCAGGACACCATCACGCTGATGGAGCTGGGGGAGAAGCAGGTCTATGAGGTTCTGGCCATGATGGACTTCAACAGCGTGCGCAAGCGGATGTCAGTGCTGGGTGAGCCCTGGCTGCCCATACCCTAAGTCCCAAGGTAAAGGTGGACAGAGGGGAGTGTGTTGGACATCTGTACTTTTCCTCCTATAGTCCGAAAACCTGAGGGCACCATCTGCCTCTACACCAAGGGTGCTGACACTGTCATCTTGGATCGCTTGCACAAGAGAGATCTATCTGAGCTTGCCACAGAGGAGGCCTTGGCTGTGAGTCCCTTGACAGTGAGGAGCATATATGGACAGGGATAGGGGCAGGGCCGTGGAGGGAGGAGAATGTACAGAGAAATGGCTACGGGCACTTGGGGAAGCCATGTACAGTTGGGTAGGTTGTACATTGTACATTGCACCTTCTCCACCCCCCCAGCACAAACATACAAGAGGGCTAAACTCCAAAGTGTACCTGCCCAGAGAGGGTGTCTTTTTCTAATTCACCCCAGGACATGCTGTGGTTGGGCTTTGGCCCTAGTCTGGGTTTCAGGATCCATTTAGTCTTCTCTATTCTAAACTTTTTCTCTCTGTGGCTGAAGCTCAAACTCTTTAGATCAATCTTCAAGGCTGTCTCTCTCTGTCTCCTGCTGGCTTCCCTAACTTGCCTCTCCTTGTCCCCCAGCGGACTTCCCAGTCCAATGTCTGCTTGCAATTTCCCCCATGCTCAAGTGATACATTGGGGCCATTGCAAATGCTCTTCCCTGTGTTTGGAATGCCTGTACTGAGCTTTGTCATTCAGAACCTTTTGGTTCTCAAGCCTCACCCAGAAGGTACCCACCTTCAAGGGGCCTCTCCTGCCCTGTCCCCCTAACCTAGGTCTTGTCCCACCCCAGCTCTCTTTCTCTGGCCCAGCCCTGACTCTACAGGGCCAGAGGGAACAGAGGCCCATGGGCAGGGTAGGCAAAGAATGCCTTGTGTCCCTTTCCCTTCATTTGAGACCTCCCTGAATTCCCTGCCCTGCCATGGTATGGGGGCAGCCAGGCGTCCAGTCTTTGACCCAGAACCAGGGAAGTGCAATCAGAATAATGATCCAGCCCAGAAGCTCAGCAAGATGGCTTGGATCAACCACCCCAAGGATTAGATGGGTAAACTGAGTCACAAGAGGAGTAAAGGCCTGTCAGGAGCTCCCAATGCTTAGGTTACCCTCTGTGGCATCCAAGCTCAACCTCTTGGGCCCATCCCCCATCAAGAACAAAAGTAAGACCTCCTTGGGGCAGAAACTTTGGGGTGGGAGGGGGAAGAAAAGAACCTCATAAGTACTTTCCTTAGAGACCACCAAGCTCTCAGGCCACCCTTGGAGTGGGCTCCAAAGGATCCTTCCTAGTCCCTTCTCCACCCCAGGGGCCTCAACCCTAGCCCAGCCCTTGAAAAATGAGGTAGAGTGCCTCACACCTCTATTCCAGCACTCTGGGAGGCCAACGTAGGAGGCTTGCTTGAGATAGCCTGAGGAACATAGTGAAATGTCATCTCTACAAAAATTTTAAAAAGTATATAGGCATGGTGGCTCACACCTGTAGTACCGATTACTTGGGAGGCTGAGTAAAAGGAATACTTAAGCCCAGGAATCCAAAGCTGTAGTGAGCTATGATTGTACCATTGCACTCAACCCTGGCTGACGCAGGTAAAGAGTGAAGTGCAGAGATTCTACTAAGCAAGGGTCAGAGGGAGGGACCTGGGGCTAGGGGAGCTCTGCCTGGGGAGGGGTCCAATTGGGTGGGCTGCATAGAGGATAATGGGGAAATAGAGTTTGCCATGCAAATCATAGTGAGCATGTTTCTGGCGGGAGAAAGGCTTATGCAAAAGTCTGGAAGCAAAAATGAGCTGAGCATGTCCAGGGGCTGAGATGAAGCAGGTGTGGAGTTGGGGTCCCATGCTGGTTTTCTGAGCCACCTCTGGCTGCTGTGGGGAGGTGGGACAGACAGCCTGTTGGAGGGGGGGAAGCTGAGCATGGAAGGGTACGAGGGACAGGTAGCAACAGGTCCTGCCTGGCTGGTCCTCAGGCCTTTGCGAAAGAGACTCTCCGGACGCTGTGCCTGGCCTATAAGGAGGTGGACAAGGACATCTATGAGGAGTGGCAGCGGCGGCACAAGGATGCCAGCATCTTGCTGCAGAACCGGGCAGAGGCCCTGCAAGAACTATATGAGGAGCTGGAACAGGACCTCCAGGTGGGCAAACATGCTGGGGAGCAGGGGGAATGGCAGTTGGGACCTGGGAACCCCCAGCCCTGCCAGGGATCCAGGTTCTTGCTCAGTCTCTCCCTGGCCCTCCCCCACTGCCACTCACCCCCCACCAGCTGCTGGGAGCCACAGCCATCGAGGACAAACTGCAGGATGGCGTCCCTGATACCATCGAGTGTCTCAAGAAGGGGAACATCAAAATATGGGTGCTCACAGGGGACAAGCAAGGTGGGTCCCAGGGTGGCTCTGGGCAGCTGCTGGGTCACCAGTCAAGCCGCACTCCCCCAGTTCAGATCATATAACTTGTCCAAAGTCCAGCTGTCAATTGGTCTCACTTGTTTGAGTTAAGCATTCATTGTCCTCCATGCTGTACTGGGGAAAAGGAGAAACAGGAATGATTAAAAACATTGCAATGCTGGCTCGGCGCCTGTGGCTCAATCAGCTAAGGCGCCAGCCACATACACCTAAGGTGGCAGGTTCGAATCCCCAGCCCGGGCCCGCCAAACAACAATGATGGCTGCAACCAAAAAATACCCAGGCATTATGGTGGGCGCCTGTGGTCCCAGCTACTTGGGAGGCGGAGGCAGGAGACTCGCTTGAACCCAGGAGTTGGAGGTTGCTATAAGCTGTGATGCCATGGCACTCTACCCAGGGGGATAGCTTGAGGCTCTGTCTCAAAAAAAAAAAAAA
>CAUYQV010011481.1:0-12531 GCA_963574575.1 Galagoides demidoff
AAAAAACCTTCAATCCAAGATCCTGTATCCAGCTAAACTGAGTTTCATCTATGATGGAGAAATTAAATACTTTAACGACATTCACATGTTGAAGAAATTTAGCATAACGACACAGCTATCCAGGATATTCTCAAACCTATCCTCCATAATGACCAGTGCAATCCTCCACCACAAAAGTAAACTCATTCAGAAACTTTTGATCAAATTCCAAATTCAAAAGTGGAGAAAGGATTAAAAATGACCACTGGACTTTTGAAAAACTCAATACCCAAAACTTTACCGGCGTCAATACTCTCAATTAATGTGAACGGCTTAAATTGTTCTTTAAAGAGGCACAGTTAGCTGACTGGATACAAAAACTCAGGCTGGGTATCTATTGCATACAAGAATCATCTCATCTTACCTTAAAAGATAAATATAGAATCAGGGTGAAGGGATGGTCATCTATATTACAGCAAATGAAAAGCAGAAAAAAGTGGGTGTTTCAGTTGTATTCACAGATATAGTAGGCTTTAAACCAACAAAAGTAAGCAAGGATAATGATGGACACTTTATATTTGTTAAGGGTAATACTCAATACGATGAGATTTCAATCATCAATATTTATGCACCCAACCAGAATGCACCTCAATTTATAAGAGATACTCTAATAGGCATCAACAACTTGATTTCTCCCAGCTCCATCATAGTCAGAGATTTTAATACTCCTTTGGCAGTGCTAGATAGATCTTCCAACAAGAAGCTTAGCAAAGAAACTATAGATTTAAACTTAACCATTGAGGATTTGGATTTAACAAACATCTACAGAACATTTTATCCTAAGAAAACTGAATACACATTATTCTCATCAGCAAACAGAACATACTCCAAAATCCACCACATTTTAGGTCACAAGTCTAACCTCAGCAAATTTAAAAGAATAGAAATTATTCCTTGCATTTTCTCAGACCATCATGGAATAAAAGTTGAACTCAGTAACAACAGGAATCTGCAGTCTTATACAAAAACATAGAAGCTAAATAACCTTATTCTGAATGATAGATGGGTCAGAGACAAGATCAAGAAGGAAACTACAAAATTTTTGGAACAAAACGATAATGAAGATATAAGTTATCAGAACCTCTGGGATACTGCAAAGGCAGTCCTAAAAGGGAAATTTATAGCACTGCAAGCCTTCCTCAAGAAAATGGAAAGAGAAGAAGTTAACAACTTAATGAGACATCTCAAGCAACTGGAAAAGGAAGAACACTCCAATCTGAAACCCAGCAGAAGAAAAGAAATAACCAAAATTAGAGCAGAATTAAATGTAATTGAAAACAAAAGGATGATACGACAGATCAAGAAATCAAAAATTTGATTTTTTGAAAATGTTAATAAGATAGATAAACCTTTAGCCAGCCTAACCAAGAAAAAAAGAGTAGAATCTCTAATCTAATCAATCAGAAATGGTAAAGACAAAATAACAACAGACCCCCAGAAATTCAAATTCAAAATCCTTACTGAATATTGTAAGAAACTTTATTCTCAGAAATATGAAAATATGAAGGAAATCAACCAATATTTGGAGGCATGCCACCTGCCAAGACTTAGCCAGAATCAAGTGGAAATGTTGAACAGGCCTATATCAAGTTCTGAAATAGCATCAGCTATACAAAAATCTCCCTAAAAAGAAAAGCCCAGGACCAGATGGCTTCACGTCAGAATTCTACCAAACCTTTAAAGAGGAACTAGTACCTATACTACTTTACCTTTTCCAAAATATAGAAAAAGACAGAATACTGCCCAACACATTCTATGAAGCAAACATCACCTTGATCCCCAGACCAGGAAAAGACCCAACAAAGAAAGAAAATTATAGACCAATATCACTAATGAACATCAATGCGAAAATATTCAACAAGATCCTAACAAACAGAATCCAGCAACACATCAAACAAATTATACACCACAACCAAGTGGGTTTTATCCCAGAATCTCAAGGATGGTTCAACATACATAAATCTATAAACGTAATTCATCACAAAACAAATGAAAAAACAAAGACCATGTGATTCTCTCAATTGATGCAGAAAAAGCTTTTGATAATATCCAGCACTGCTTCGAGATTAGAACACTTAAGAAAATTGGCATAGAAGGGACATTTTTCAAATTGATAGAGGCCATCTACCAACCAATATTGTACTGAATGGAGTTAAATCGAAATCATTTCCACTCAGATCAGGAAACAGGCAAGGTTGCCCATTGTCTCCTTTGCTCTTTACCATTGTAATGGAAGTTTTAGCCATCACAATTAGGGATGAAAAGGGAATCAAGGGTATCCAAATAGGATCAGAAGGGATTAAACTTTCACTCTTTGCAGATGATATGATTGTATACCTAGAATATACCAGAAATTCTACTACAAAACTCTTAGAAGTGATCTTGGAGTATAGCAGCATCTCAGGTTACAAAATCAACACTCATAAATTGGTAGCCTTTATACATACCAACAACAGGCAAGCTGAAAAAATAGTCAAGAACTCTATTCCATTTACAGTAGTGCCAAAGAAGATGAAATATTTAGGAGTTTACTTAACAAAGGATGTGAAAGATCTCTATAAAGAGAACTATGAAACTCTAAGGAAAGAAATAGGTGAAAGTGTTAACAAATGGAAAAACATACCGTGCTCATGACTGGGAAGAACCAACATTGTTAAAATGTCCATATTACCCAAAGCAATATATAATTTTAATGCAATCCCTATTAAAGCTCCAGGGTCATATTTTAAAGATCTTGAAAAAATAACATTTCATTTTATATGGAATCAGAAAAAACCTCTACTAGCCAAGACATTACTCAGGAATAAAAACAAAGCAGGAGGAATCACACTACCAGATGTCAGATTATACTATAAATCCATAGTGATCAAAACAGCATGGTACTGGCACAAAAATAGAGAGGTAGATGTATGGAACAGAATAGCAAGCCAATAGATGAATCCAGCTACTTACTGTTACCTGATCTTTGACAAGCCAATTAAAAACATTGAGTGGGGAAATTATTCCCTCTTTAACAAATGGTGCTGGGCAAAGTGACTGTCAACCTGTAGAAGACTAACACTGGACCCACACCTTTCACTATTAACTAATCCATCTCAGTGGATTAAAGATTTAAACTTAAGACATGAAACCATAAATATACTAGAAGAAAGTGTCGGGAAAACACTTTAAGAAATCGACCTAGGTGAAAATTTTATGAGGAGGACCCCCTGGACAATTGAAGCAACATCAAAAATACACTATTGGGACCTGATAAAACTAAAGAGCTTCTGCACAGCCAAGAACACAGTAAGTAAAGCAAGCAGACAGCCCTCAGAATGGGAGAAGATATTTGCAGATTATGTCTCTGACAGAGGTTTAATAACCAGAATCCATAGAGAACTCAAACGTATTAACAAGAAGAGAACAAGTGATCCCATTGCAGGATGGGCAAAGGACTTGAAGAGAAATTTCTCTAAAGCAGATAGGCTCATGGCCTACAGATATATGAAAAAATGCTCACTATCCTTAATTATCAGAGAAATGCAAATCAAAACTACTTTGAGATATCACCTAACTCCAATAAGATTAGCCCATGTCACAAAATCCCAAAACCAGAGATGCTGGCATGGATGTAGAGAAAAGGGAACACTTCTACACTGGTGGTGGGAATGCAAACTAATACTTTTTTTTTTTTTTGGAAAGATGTCTGGAGAACACTTAGAGAACTAAAAATAGACCTGCCATTTAATCCTGCAATTCCTTTATTAGGTATATATCCAGAAGACCAAAAACCACATTACAACAAAAATATTTATATCAGAATGTTTATTTCAGCCCAATTCATAATTGTTAGGTCATGGAAGAAGTCCAAGTGCCCATTGATCCACAAATGGATGAATAAATTGTGGTATATGTTCCCTATGGAATACTATGCAGCCATAAAGAAAGTTGGAGACTTTATGTCCTTCATGTTTACATGGATGGAGCTGGAAAATGTTCTTCTTAGCAAAGTATCACAGGAATGGAAGAAAAAGTATCCAATGTACACAGCCCTATTATGAAACTAATTTATAGTTTTCATATGAAAGTTATAACCTAATTATACCCTAAGAATATGGGAGGTGGGATGGGTGGAAAGAGGGTGATTGGAGGGATCACTTCTATGGTTTATCTTATAAGGGTACAAGTGAATCTTTCTAAGAGTAGAATATAAATGTCTTAACACAATACCTAAGAAAATGACACAAAGGCTATGTTAACCAGTTTGATTAAAATATCCCAAATTGTATATGAAAACACACTATACCCATGATTGCATTAATGTACACAGCTATCATTTAATAAAAAAAATGAATAAAAAATAAATACCAACTTCATTTCTTTGATGCATACATGGCACAAATTAAATGTAATTAAAATAAAAAAAACCTGATTTCTAGAGTTTCTCTTTACATATACCTCACATACACTCATCTTGAATAACCATGAATAATTAAGCCTTGTTCCACAAATGGGTTACTTCATATTCTTCTGGTCAGCAGAAGGTTCATTGTCATTTAACATTTTGTTAATAACACATTTTATTGTATATTTTCATGGCACATGTAGATGATACTAACATGGAATCATTCCTAGTAATCTGAGGGAAGATAAGAATTTAAAAGGCTCCTTATTCAAAGTACAGTCTTTGACAATGAAATTAGGAAATCAAATAATCAAAAATATATTATAGTACATATTGCAAAAAATAAACTTTATAAAAGTCCAGTAAAGAGTCCTATATTCCCATAGACAAATATCCCTCACTTCACAATCACATCTTATACACATCATTGCTTTTTGGGAGAACCTACATTTGTGAGCACCTATTTTTAAGAACGAAGCATGTTAAGAGTAAAATTAGAACCAAATATCTGATAAGCCCCTTGAGAACTCATTGAGAATTGAAACTACTTCCATAGAACCAGCTATTGAGGCATTGGTTTCTCATGTCAAATATCCCACCAGTTTTATGTTGCCCATTTTTCTTTTACTTTTATAATAAAAAATATTTTTAAAGTTTTAAAAAATAAATTCTATAGATACTTACTTAGAAACAAATCAAGAAAATTAAAATTTCCCCCTTGATTCTCATACAAATTTTGACTCTTACACCCACTGGTCTACCCACTCTGACCCCTGGTTATCCATCCTGTTTCTCCCACCCAGAGCTTCCTTTCCACATTCACTTTTGTCTCTCTACCTTAGTTCAACACATCCCTTACATTGCCCCAATGTCTCCTCCTTTTTTCTCTGGGAGGAAACTCTCTCTTCACTGGGGCCTATGAAGACTTTTTTGATGAGCCCATGTCACACAAAGGACTACATTTACCAAAGATTGTAGAACGTATTGTTTATTCAATTGATTATTCCAAGTCTTAAACCAATCTTGGCATAAGTCTTATCTTCATAGATGGATGGCAAACTAATCAAGTGGAGAGGTGTCTAATAGAACTTGAGTGTGACATCAGTGCACAGGAGAGAGTCTATGTGGAAAAGAGCTGTTCCTCCATCTGGAGCCACTGTCAGACAAGGGCAATGGTAGTTTTATAAAGAGGTAAACTTTTCCCAGGAAATAATAACTGCTCCCACCTACTGGATTGTAGCCTAGATACCATTTCCTTAGGCAAACTTACTTAATCCTAACAACTTTATAAGGTGAGTATTGTTCTTAAACTCCATTTTACAAATGAAGAAGCTGAGGTTAAATTTTGATAATTTCTAAGAGCTAATAAGTGATGATACCACAATGTGAACTCGGGCAGGCTGACTCCAGAACCCTGCACTCTCAGGCTGCCTCTCAGGAACTGATGCTAGAGTCAGGAAGAGGAATAAAGCAAACAAACTCCCTGCAATGGCTGTTCTTTCCAGATACACTGTGTGGCCATCTTATCCACCATTCAGCCACAGGTCACTGTTTAACTAAGCTGCATATTTGAATAAAGCATCAATAAAAACATCAAGAGTAGGCAATGACATAAAGATTAATGGTGTTTACTGACAGAAGAAAAGAAATTTTTCACTGTTTGGCAAAAACTTTCACAGCAAAATTTCAGTATTCCAACAAAGAAAAGGATAGGAAAAGATAAAGGCACACACACACAGTGGATGAGGAGGAAAAAAGCTAGAAGTTAAAAGGAAAGTGAGTCAGTAGAAAATATTATGAAGAATAAAGATAGTGACCAACAACAATGATAGTGAGGGACTGAGGTGACCATGACAAAGGGAAAGGAAAGAAACCATGGCTAATGTAGCACAATTCTTGAGTACTCTATGGAAAGCTCTCTTGAAGATATCATAGGAAAAAAGGACCCAGTTCATGTCAACAAGAGCAGTCTAGCAGCACAGCACAGTAGGACTGTGTGGAAATGAAAATGCTCAATATTAGCAGTGCCCAGCTTGGTGGCAAGTAGCTATCTGTGGCTACCAAAGACTTGAAATGTGGCCAGTGAAGATGAAGGATTAAACTTTTATTTTTAAAGTAAAATTAGTTTAAATGTAAATAGCCAAATGCGGCCAGGGACTACTGTATTTATTGGACAGCAAAAGTCTATTGCTTTCAGGTGGCAAAGTGAGTCCAGGGACTTCTGTATAAAAGTGTATTCCATAATCCCCCCACTCTGTATGCTGACCACACAGAAAAATACACAATGTCTAAAACTCAGATTCTGAGCAAGGAAGAAAAGGCAACTTTAAATTCTGCTTATTAAATATTATGGGCTAAATATGACCTCTCAAAATTCCTTTGTTGAAATCCTAACCCTTAGTACCTCAGAATGTGACTATATTTAGAGATTGGGCCTCTAAAGAGGTGAATAAGTCAAAATGAGGCCATTTAGCCTAACCTAATCTGGCTGATAACCTGATAAGATGAGGGAATTTGGCCACTCAGATGTCAGAAACGCACACACAGGAAAGGCCAGATGAGGGCACAGCAAGAAAATGACCATCATTAAGCCAAGGAGAGAGAATTCAGAAGAAACCACTCCTTATCATGAACTTCTCACCTCCAAAACTGAGAGAAAATAAATTTCCATTGTTTAAGCCCTCCAGTGTATAACATTTCACTATGGCAGCCACAGCAAACTATTACATGAAGACAGTTAAAACAAGTGCAGAACATTTTTTTTTTTTTTTAGCTAAGTGTGATTTAAGTCAAAAGTTTAAGGACCTAAATGTTTAACCTTTATTTATTTATAAATAACCTTTATAAAACTTTATTTATTTATTGACCCTCAAAACTGAGAATTCATAATCAAAAGCTTTATATAAGGCTCAGAATTGTATAGCAGGACATTCAAAGAAGGAAACAAATTAGAAACTACAATTACTTGCTGCTAAGAAGTATTCTATATGCCATTCTGTTTAAAGTCTCAAAGCCATATTAACGACAGTTAAATGATATTTCTCTATGTAGTATGACAGACTCTAAAATGTGACTCTTTCATGAAAGACTAAGGGGAAATTTCTCGTTGCTGGGCCCTGGTATGGTGCTGGGAAGGTCAGCATTCTTAAGCAGGAAATTTGCGTTAGTGTCTGGGTGTTGCAAGAGCTGCATAAATTGCCTATGCAATAGCCAGCTCTTTTAAAAATCCCTGCTGGCAGATTCAGTGAGTGTAGGAAAGACAGAGGGAGGCACTCTCTCTATTTTTCTTGTCAACAAAATATGTTGTCATGTTTTATCCCATTTTTTTTCTTAAAATGAATATTGTTTTCATACATATTTTGTTTTGTGTGATATGCTTCAATTAATTACATGATGGTAGGCCTGGCTCAACCTGTACTTCGAATCTTGTAGATATCAGTATATTATGACAAGAATCACTATTTTGCTGAAATGCGAGGAGGTCTGCAGGCTAGCAGAACGCTGCATGCTTCAATAGAAATTATCTATGAATTGGAACAACTGCTACATATCTGGTAGCAGCTGAGCAATTTCACCTGGCAGACAGAAGAAGGTATACATTTATTGACAGAGGCTTGGGGATCTTAATAGGAAGCTGCTTCCCCCTGATGTATTACTGACATACATCTCTAATTGTGGAGATTTTTCTCGAGAAAAACCTCATTTGAAATCAGTGTTGAAACTGGCTCTTCTCCAAGATGATATCATGAAGCTGGCAGAATCTGTTGCTCATGCTCTCCCACGCCTCCTGAGTTACTGTTCCCTGCATGGAGTCAGTGTGTTTGGGCCATCCCCTGGACTGCCCAGATGGTCATTGTCTCTTTCTTAAGACTGGACTGTAAGGGCCCTCTTGCCCTTGCCACTATGGTTTGTGGATTTCTAGTTAGTAAATAACTCCAGCTAATATGTTAATGGTTATAATGGACTTTCAACCTTTCTAGGTATCACCTGTGTTGCGAACCCTTCTGGTGACAATGTTGCAGGTTAAATGAAGGATGTGCATGAACATAGGAAATTTGACTTCATGGTAAGTTGTGTGTGGGGTGTGTGTTTATGTGTGAGAGAAAGAGAGAGAGGGAGAAAGGGAGACAGAGAGAGATTCCCTTGTAGACGGAGCCTTTGTTCCTTTGAAATCCTCCCATGAAGCTCTCTATTCTTTCCAACTTTGTAAAGGCTTTGAGGGTAGGTAGGTTATTAGACAAGAGGATCCTACTTATGAGCTGAAAGAGTAGATGCACTCACCACGTAATATACCCTTTGAGCATTTTCTAAGTCACGTGCCTGGTCTCTCCATCAGAACCAGTAGAAATATCTGAACCAGATAGACCTAACCTTTATTTTTAGAGTAGGAATTTAAAATACAGTCGAGCCGTTCAAAACACCTGTATCAATCCACGTAGGCTAGGGAATGCTCCCACAATAAGTGATTCCCAATTCTTAGTGACTTGCTATAATAACATTTATTCCTCTCTTGTGCTGTATATCCATGATAATGAGCAGATGCTCTGATCCAAAACTCCTCTGGCAATGATCTAGACTGAGAAAGTAGCCATAGTACCCAAGATTGCCAATGCCAAGCCAGAGAAAAAAGAGATCTCTGGAAAGCCTCACACCTCACACCAGCAATTCAGTGCTTAGCCAGAAATGACATGTATTAGGTATGCTTATAACTCATTGTCTGAAAGTAATCACAGAGCTTGCCCATGCATAGAGGCTGCAGAAATTCCCTTCCCATTTACTGGTGTCTGAAAAAGAGAAAAACTGAACATATTTGGCCAACAGCATGAATGACAGCCCCAGGACTCAAGGCACTCTTTTACTTTAGAATTTTATAGGGACAAGCATTAGCCCTTAGAGTCTCTCTCATTCAGCTGTTATCCCGGGCAGGGTCAATGGTGTGGTGTGTGAATTTGCACAGCCTTGTGCTTTCATCAAGGCTCTCGTCTTCTTAGTTACATGCCCTTATGTAGACTCTCTGGCCTTCAGTTTCCTTGTGGGCAGAAACATGATACAAACCTCATGGGAATGTCGTGTGAATAGGAGATTATGGACACATAGCACAGTCTCTGGCATTTATGAAATGCCCCCAAATGATAGTTTTATATATTCTTTCTTGAAAATACTATTAACTGCTACAGCTGCATTAAAAATTGCCAACTCATGACAAAATTCTACCTAGAGTTTTCCTGATTTTGTTTGTGTACTGAAATAACACTTGCTTTTTATAGGAATGGTCCATTCAGTTGAAGGACAGTTGGTCCATAGAAGTGCCCTCACTAGGCCCCTTCACAGCCTCCACACCATGGCAAGTACATTCAAGTTCACTCCAGAGGAAGGCAGAATCTAGGATAAGGGCTAGAAGGAGATGGCAGGAACTCCTGTGTTACCATGGTAACCATGATGCTACCCAGGAGAGACACAGGGTGAGGGCTAGAAAAGGTGTGTGAGACTCTGTCAGACAAAGAGCAGCCTGCTTTTCCATAGCCAGGCTCACCCACTTCTCCTCCTGATCTCTCTTTGGGAAATGCTGAGTTGGGAGTATAGCAAAGTAATTTGTCAGCACCTCTGTTTCTTTTCCTCAATAAAAACTTGCGTAGATTGAGTTAGATAAGGAACACATGAGGGGTTGCCAATCTGTAGGAGTAATTAGTGTCTGGTACCCCCACTCTCTCCTTCCTCCTGTCCCCAGATACAAATTTAACCAGAATTCAGTGTACTTACAAGTAAAGTTCATTCCTATATTGATTAGCAGTCACCAAACTGAGAAGCCACTTAAAGAAAATTCCAAATTAATATTAATAGTAACAAAACATTAGGACAATTACATTTCCTCTTCTCTAATACCTAACTAGAGACAGCACATGGAGTTGGTGGAGCATCTGTTCTAATTTCCTGTATGCTAACCATGATTCCTCAGAATCAAAGCTCACAGCCATGTGATGTGAGATAAATAGGATGAATCCTCAATGCCAGTTTAAGACATTCCATTTCATACAGTTAGACACTTACAGTACACAGAGGGGGCATTATTTTCAAATTCCCAAATTCATTAAGAATACTTATCAATCTTTATATCAGTTACATCTTTTTATTTACTTAATTCCTTTTTTAAATAAGTTACAAGTACTAACTGAATAAAGTCTCAGTTTTTAAAACACCCCTCTTAGATAGGAAGGAATTTGATCTATAATTTTATATGATGTCTAGTCACCCTAAACATAGAAACAGGGTTACTTAAAAATCAGTAATTTTTTAAAAAATTTCTTACATATACATGTGTATATTAGGTTTCCACTTTTGCCTTCACAGAATTAAAAGGCTAAGTTTAATGACAATAATAATATTTAACATAAGGACTGAGTACAAAAACCTCATAAAGAATGAAAGAAGATAAATACAATCAGAAAAGAAATCAGACAATTGCTGCTATGAATTATTAATCAATAATAATAGTAATAATGCAAAGAAAGTAACATTCACATTGTCAAATAGAAGTATGTCTATTATAGAATACTTTGATCAGTTAACTTCTTCTTATTTTGTTTTTTCCAAAGTCTCAAAAAAACAATAGACAACTAATATTTATAAATAAAAGATAATTTCGAAAAAACAGATCATTCCAAATCTCATAGACAATAGAAAAAGAAATACTTCATTCTACTTAATCTGGATAGGCCTGATATTAAAATTGGAGAAATATATTATTGTAAAAGGGAAATTACAAACATATTTCACTTATAAATGAGGATGCAATATGATAAACAACATATTAACATGTTGAATTAAAAATTAATTTTTAAGTAATGTACTTTGGTCAAATTTAAATACAATTTATATGAAAATTAGTCACTATTTTCTTTTCTTTTTTTTTAATACATAATCATTTACTACTTGTCTGTTACCGAATACACAAGACAAAATTCAAATAGCAAACAAAATTTTTTTTCCTTGTTATGTTTTTACCAAAGTCTAAAAAAAGACAACTAATATATATATATATATGTAAAAAAAATTGATTCAAGATGGATAAAGGACTTACATCTAAGGCATGAAATGATAAAAATCCTCAAAGAAAGAATTGGAAAAACACTGGAAGATATTAGCCTGGGGAAAGACTTTATGAGGAAGAATGCCACAGCAATAGCAACAACAGAAATACTAAACAAATGGGATCTTAGGAAACTCAAAAGTTTCTGTACAGCAAAGGAGACAATAACCAGAGAAAATAGACAACCTACTCAGTGGGAAAGGATATTTGCATATTTTGAATCTGACAAAAGTCTAATAGCCAGGATCTATGCAGAACTTCAATTAGTCTACAAGAAAAAAACCAACAACCCCATACATCAATGAGGAAGAGAGATGAACAGAATCTTCTCTAAAGCTGATAGGCGAATGGCTACTAACTATATGAAAAATGCTCTTCATCTCTAATTATTAGAGAAATGCAAATTAAAACCACCTGAGATATCATCTAACCCCAGCGAGAATGGCCTATATCACAGAATCTCAAAATTATAGATGCTGGCATGGATGTGAAGAGAAAGGAACACTCTTGCACTGCTGGTGGGACTGCAAACTAATACAACCTTTTTGGAAGGAAGTATGGAGAAACCTTAAGGAACTCAACCTAGACCTCCCATTTGATCCTGCAATCCCACTATTAGGCATCTATCCAGAAGAAAAAAAAACTTTTACTATAAAGACAGTTGTACTAGGCTATTTATTGCAGCCCAATTAACAATTGCTAAAACGTGGAAACAGCCTAAATGTCCTTCAACACAGGAATGGATTGGTAAGCTGTGGTATATGTACACTATGGAGTATTATTCAGCCATCAAAAAAATGAAGATTTTACAGCATTTGTACTAACCTGGATGGAGGTGGAATACATTATTCTTCGTGAAGCATCACAGGAATGGAGAAGTAAGAATCCTATATATTCAACTTTGATATGAAGACAATTAATGACAATTAATGACATGGTGGGGCATGGGGGAAGGGGAGATCAGACTGAGAAGGAGGGAGGGGGTGTGGGCAAAAAAAAAGTATATATACATATATAT